>JAODAL010014270.1:0-88091 GCA_025379985.1 Phyllomedusa bahiana
ACATGGGTGAGTGATGTGGGGAGGTTATGAGGTGATTGGTGCAGATGCGGAGGTTATGGGATGAAAGTGTTTGGGAGTGGTAGGTGGAAGTGAGTGGGCTATGGGGTAATAGGTGAAGGTGGTGGGGGTGATAGGTGGAGGTGAGGGGGCTATGGGCTGATAGGTGGTGGTTGTATTTTGTTTGGCATTGCAATGCATAACACAATGGTGAGGGAGGGGTGGGAGAGAGGAGTACAGAGCACAGCTCACAATCTCATTGGGGGAGGGGGGCAGAGGACCATCCCCCTGGAGATTATACTGCGGCAGGGGTAATAGTGACATAGGGTTATTGTCGGCTCTGGGGTGACAAAAACCACCACTGACTCCAAGCCCAAGTGATAGTATTGAAGAGGTGTCTATCAGACACCTCCATAATTAACACTGGAAAAAAATGGGAAAAAACACGACACTAAACACAATTTATTTTACTTATACAAACACTCCCCAACACCAACTCTCTTTGCAACAATCTAATTTCATACCGCCTGTATCCAGCTCTTCAGCTGTGTGCTCAGAAGAAGGCGTGTGTGATTTGTTTGAATTGCATATCATCTCTGTACTCAAAGAAAGGTCTGTTTATGTAAAGCATTGTGAGTAGATGAGAGGTAAAGTTTTTGCCTCCAGGCACAAGGGTCCTTGGTTCAAATCCCTGCAGGACCCAAACCTGTGTTTTTTTTTTCCTCTTTATTAAGGCACATACAGTACCTTATTGAGGGTTCTTTTTAATTTATTTGCACTGTTTGACTAATTACTAAGTTGTACAGAGGACAGAAGAAGAGTGACAGCACCTGGGATTTGAACACTCAGTAGCTGCCTGAGAGGAGAAGTGATGTCTGAGCATGTCTGAGGAGCTCTCAGCCCTGGTCGTATCACCTGGAGATGAGCTGTAAACAATGGATCACTAAAGGTGCAGCTAAAGCAAAAACGCTGCAGAATTTTTAATAATAATGAATGGTGAAAATGTTTGTTATTTCATTTGCAAGCTTCCCACGTCAATTTTACTTCGTGTCAAAACCCCTTTAACCATTTTATTAAAAGAATAGATCCAAGGCTGTTCCATCATCGTCCACAGAATTCAAAGTAGTACAATAGGGAAACCTGTAAATAAACTGAGACATTACACTCATACATAGGCTAGATAACCTATTTAGGGTCCAGAAAAGCTGGGTGACGCCCCACCACCCACAAGTGGCACCATAGGACACTACAGAACAGCTGGGTTCCACTTGTGGGTAATGAGGCATCACCCAACTTTTCTGGACACTGGATAGTCTATCTAATATTTAGGAAAGATGGGTGATGTCCCATCCCCCACATAACACATAGTTTTCCTATATTAGAAAAGCTGTGTTACCTGTTGTGTCTAGGAAAGCTGAATGACACGCCACCCCCACAAATGGTACACAGCTTTTCTAAGATAGCAAGACTCTGTCCATCCCTCCCCCGACCTCTACCCCTAATCCCTCTGACCCTCCTTTCTACCCTAGATTCCCCACTCAAAGTTTTCTCTCCCACTCCATCTACCTCCAACCACTCTTAACCTCCCCCAGCCCAACTGCTCTCCCACTCTACACCCATGCACATATACATTTACCCCCCTATGCACTCATGACACCCTATCATTAGGATATGCTATCATTGTCTGATAGGTACAGGTCCCACCTCTGCGACCTGCACCTATCTCAGAAACAGAACTCCAAATCTGTCAGTGCAGACTGTAGAGTCGGTCACACCTGCGCAGGACTCCCCATTCTGATCTATAGGGGTTCTGAGCAAAGCCGAATGCACCGCTTGGCTGCAGGCTCGGACTGGCCCACAGGATAATAGATATCCCCCAGTGGACCTAAAGCTGTTTTTCAACTGCATATACATCCTCAGAAGAGGCAAAAGAGCATAGAAAAAGAGTCAAAAAGCAAGATGCAGAGTATGGGAGGCATGTACAGTGATTTACAATAGCTGTAGGGTGGGCCCCTAAAATAAACTCCACTTGTGGGCCCAGAAACAGCTCAACCAGTGGGCCCCTAGAATCAACTCCACCTGTGGGACCTAGGTACCCCAGTTCGTAACTGCTTGGCTGTACTCGGAAATCCCATAGAATAGAATGGAGAGTGACTGCACAAGCACGGCCAGCTTTCCAGCTGGCACTGCAAGTGGTGGACATGTTCCGCAATCGTGGCAAAACCCCTTTAAGCTCCAACCGCACTTCTTCTTTGTTACATGGCTCTTTTTTCTCTGTGTTCCTCTCAGTTCTCCCGGGTAAGAATACATGCCTTTTTCTCTACCCATCGATAGTTCACAGGACCCGTCACCCTTTTGCGTCACAGAGGATAGCTGGCCCAGCTGTACACCCAGCTAGTGCAGCAAGCTAGAAGCCTAGGTATAAGGGCCGACATGGTTTGAAACCTTTGCAGTAAGTAACAGGGACAAATTTTCTTTTATATTGTCAATCCCCTCACAACTGCCTCAACTATCTAAACAACACAATCAACACAAGAAAGAAAAAAATAAGGGACACAGAAACACAGAAACACCTAACCACATGATCAAGAACAGGCATAGGCTTACAATTTTACTCAGGGACAAGTATATACTGTACTACCACCATAAACACCACTACAACTAATGCCACCATTGTGTAACAATATAGTGGTCAGATACCAGGTCTACAAAGGTAGTCTGCATAGTATTATCACTCTGCAGACCACACTATGAATACATCACTGATCAGAAAAAGAAAAAGAAAAAGAGAGGCAACAAATAGCGCACACTAGCGCTATGAAAGTGGGTTTTAAACTTCACCTTAGTATATATATATTGCTATATACTAACCTTGGGAGGTTGTGCTTAATAGGCACAACACTCCGTGGAGCTTCACAATATGGGAACTAGAAGGTGGAGTCCACGGCAGCCAGGAGAAGAAGGAACAGTAGAAATGTGTAGAGAGGTATATTGGCCTATAAATCTCCTAGATATCACGGACGGCAGCCCTGAACGTCCCAGAAGAATTTGGATCAAAGAATTGCTTTTTCAATAAAGACGCGTTTAGTGCTGAGCACACTTCATATAGTATTGTTGGAATTGTGCTCAGCACGAAACGCATCTTCCTTGAAATAATAAAAGCAATTTTTTGATCCAAATTCTTCTGAGGTGTCCAGCTCTGATTGCCATCCATGATATCTACCTGTCTTAGCACAAAATACACAAGAGGAACAATGGCTCCTAATGGCTCAGAAAACACACTAATAATGATCCCACAATAAGTGGCACCCATGATGTCTAGGCCACCTTATCGTGGGATATCTCATTATTAGTGTGTGTTTTTGACCCATTAGGAGCCATTGTTCCCCTGATGAATCCAATTAATATGTGGGGGAAACGCATAAGGAAGTACTGCCTTGGGGGCTTTATTTTCTTGGTGGGGGTAATTATCCTTTTTCTTCCTGTCTTGTTATTTGCCTGGTGACATATGGACTTTAGTCAGTAAGGGTGATACTAGGGGCCTTAAGGGACAGTCATGTTGAGCCGTCCTTGTCAGGGCGATGACTCCACAATTTGATAAGGAACAGGCAAGGCCGCCGTAAAGGCAGTACAACCAGTACTGCTGTATGGGGCCCAAATGAAAACATGAAACAAGGGGGCCCGGTGAAAGCAGGTCCCCTTGTTTCACGGACGGCTGGGCTGTACTGCGGGAGGAACGAGGAGGGGCCGCGCTTTGGGATGAAGGGCCCGGCTGCACTAGAAGCACCAGGAGGGGACCGCAGAAGAACGAGGAGGGGCCGCAGCGTGCTGTTGGAGGAGGGGCCGCAGAAGAACGTGTAGGGGCCGTTGCGCGCTTTCGGAGGAGGGGCCGCAGAAGAACGGGAATGGGCCGTGGCGCGCTATCGGAGGAGGGGCCCGCAGAAGAACGAGGAGGGGCCGTGGCGCGCTGTCAGAAGAGGGGCCCGGCCCGCAGAAGAACGAGGAGGGTCTACACTGTGGGAGGAGGGGCCCGGCTTCAGATGCAGTCGTAGCTAAATGCATTTACATGGAGAACAGGCCTTTTTCTTAACTACTTACTTTTGTACAGGAGACGTGACAGGACAGGAACCGCGGCTCCCCTCTCTCTCTGTGCGCGGCACAGGATGTCTTGACAGTTTAAATCAGTGAGGCGGGGTCACGTGACTCATAGCATCCCGGTCGGCGGCTGATGCCGCGCACAGAGAGAGAGGGGAGCCGCGGTTCCTGTCCTGTCACGTCTCCTGTACAAAAGTAAGTAGTTAAGAAAAAGGCCTGAACTCCATGTAAATGCATTTAGCTATGACTGCATTTGAAGCCGGGCCCCTCCTTCCACAGTGTAGACCCTCCTCGTTCTTCTGTGCGGCCCCTCCACCCACAATGTAGACTTTCAATTTTGGTTTTGTTTGGGGCCTCTTGCATGGCCCTAAAATGTGTGGGGCCTCTTGCGGGGCCCTAAAATGTGTGGGGCCCTAAACTGTGTGGGGCCTCTTGCGGGGCCCTAAAAGTGTGGGGCCTCTTGCGGGCCCCTAAAAGTGTGGGGCCTCTTGCGGGGCCCTAAAAAGTGTGGGGCCTCTTTCGGGCCCCTAAAAGTGTGGGGCCTCTTGCGGGGCCCTAAAAAGAGTGGGGCCTCTTGCGGGCCCCTAAAAGTATGGGGCCTCTTGCCGGGCCCTAAAAAGTGTTGGGCCTCTTGTGGGGCACCTTGCAGGTCTCTTAGATCTCTTAGATGTGGGGGCCCTGTCTATCTACCTACCTACTGTGGGCCAGCTATCTACCTACCTTCTGGGGGGCCCTACATACCTACTGGGCAGACTATACTTATCTACTGACCATCTGGGAGCCCCTATTTACCTACTTACTGGGGGGATCAACTACCAACTGGGGGACTCTACCTTCTGGGGGCCCTATATACCTACCTGCAAGAGGGGTACCTATATTCCTATTTACATGCTAGGAGTCTTAATGAACTACTTCTACAGGAAGCCTAAATATCTAACTGCTTGGTCACTAAGGGTGTAATTATTACCATTTGGGGCACTATGGATCGGGAATTTGTACATTTGTGTGGGGGCACAGGTGGTAAGGTGATAGAAAAATGAGAAGTCTCAGTTGTTTGTGTTGTGAATTCTACAGGGACAAGTGGTAGCCACAAGATGTTATCACTGCAGTCTGGAGCAGATGGAGAAGAAAAAAGAAAATGAACAACTCCTCAGAAAAGACGTCAGCTGTGAGTCACTAAATGTATCTGCACTGTGTACACTGGTGTTTACCACTATATGGTCACTGTATGGAGGTAATATACAGTCTGCAGAGCCTGTGTACACTTGTATCTGCCACTATATGGTCACTGTATGGAGGTAATATACAGTCTGCAGAGCCTGTGTACACTGGTGTCTACCACTATATGGCCACTGTATGGAGGTAATATACAGTCTGCAGAGCCTGTAAACACTGGTGTCTACCACAATAAGGTCACTGTATGGAGGTAATATCTAGTCTGCAGAGCCTGTGTACACTGGTACCTACCACTATATGGTCACTGAATGGAGGTAATATACAGTCTGCAGAGCCTGTGTACACTGGGACCTACCACTATATGGTCACTGTATGAATGTAATATACAGTCTGCAGAGCCTGTGTACACTGATATCTACCACAATATGGCCACTGTATGGAGTAATATTACAGTCTTGGAGAGCCTGTTAATCAACTGGGCGGTTATATCAGCAATGAAGTGTCACTGTATGGTGGTTTTATACTGTCTGCAGAGCCTTGTGTCACTGGTACCTACCTTTGGTCACAGTATGGAGGTGAATAACAGTTGCAGGAGCCTGTAGTACAACTGGACTACCACTATATGGTCAAACTGTATGAGTGTAATACATAAAAACAGTGGCGAGTCCTGTTTTTCACTGTTTCATCCACAAATAGACCTTTTGGAGTAATAAGTGCAGAGCCCTGTGTACACTGGTGTCTACCACTATATGGTCACTGTATGGAGGTAATATACAGTCTGCAGAGCCTGTGTACACTTGTATCTGCCACCATATGGTCACTGTATGGCAGTAATATTTGTCTTGGTGTAATGGTTTATATTCATAACAGTATGGCGGTATTATCATTTTTCTTTATGGTGGTGATATGTGGTGGTTTTTTTGGTCTTTGTATATGTTGCTATTGGTTTATTATTGGTCTGGGTATACTGGTTTTGGTCAGTAACAGTGGTTACACGCGGTGATAAATCGGGGCGGTATTGCTGGCTCCTGTATACATACTGACCCATAAAATACAGATAAACTGTATATTATATAATCCAACAATAACCAAATAAAAAAACAGTGGCGCAATTGCTTTTTTTTCCCCCCTTGTTCATCACAGAAAAAAACTTTTTTCTTTTTCTGGTGTAAGGTGGAGAGGGTTGTGGGTGGGGGTGGGGCAGCAATGAGGTGGGGTTGGTAAGGGAGGGGGGGCCCAGATACTTCAGCTGTACGGGGCCCTGAAATTTCTGATGGCGGCCCTGGGAACAGGTATAGGAATTTTGTAGGTTGAGGATTATAGGCTTCACTAGGATTACTCTTCATCTTCTGATTGTCCTATGCATGATGACAACAGAACACATTCATTGTTCCCTCTTGTGTATTTTGTCCCAAGATAGGTATTTATCTATTTGGTGTATTTCAGGTGTATAAGTCTGTGGTTATTGTAAAGGGCTATTTTTAATGTTTGAAATAAAGTATAAGTTTATTGGGGATATTTTTTCTGTGATTTTGTGTAGAGACGAATCCTACGGACAAGGGGAATGGTAGCACTCAGTTATCAGTTATGCCTAGGCTACACAAAAACTTTATAATTTGTTATTGATTGAATGTATTGAGTGACAGCTGCAATCCTCAAGACTAGTATTTGCCCCGAACTGAAGCAACCTAAATGTTTACAGAAAATCATCATACCTGACAACCAATCATTGGCTGTACCCAAATCCAAAGAGCAATACTACTCAAGTTCAGGCCTTATTAATACATCTCAAAGATGTTCAGTAAATTTGATCCCATTTTCCGTGTTTTGCTGGTACTGATATAATGTAACGACCTACAAGATAAAGAAATGGTTTGCGAGTTTGCATATTTTGCCCAAACACCTCATGTCTATCATTTTTACAGGCCGCTGTTTGGCCTTGCAGTTTGGGAGATATGTGCTGGGTGTTAGTACTTTGTTTTGTGCACTTAGAAGATTCTCAGCAGTCTTCCTCATTTAATAGTAAGAGAATGATCAATAGGCTGTAAGCCATCATGGTGCACTACATGTAATTTTATGACTTGCTTTTTACACAACCCTTATCTATGTGCAACTATAATACTAAACTGACACCCCCTTATAAATGGTGTAGGTGTGTGACAGGCAGTAACCTTCTTTGGATAGCATTGTGGCTTGTCTACATCCCATCCTGCCAGGCCTTGGTGTTTTAATTGGCCCTCGTGTAGATAAGCATGGCCTTTCACTGTGATTTTGACACAGAGTTCTAAGTAAAGATTCAACAGAATTAATTTCTCATTAGTAACGCAAAGATTTACTATTACAGACATGTCAGGAGAGGTGACAGATCCCCTTTAAATCCAGTTATTCTCATATAAAGTATTCTCTGATTGCATATTGGCATGAGACTGACCTGGTTGGAGATGTGGATCCTCAGAGTTGCTCCAGTATTTGACACAAGACTAAATGGAGGAGGATAGTTTAAGACACCCCCCCTCCCTCAGTATTTATCCCAGGGCTGCTCCTAAGGACTAGCGAGGCGGGCAATCGCACGGGGCGCCGCTCACCGTGGGAAGGAGTGGGAGCGCTAAAGCCCCAAACCGCCTGCCCCGTCTGGCGATTACGATCTCACTCTGCACAGCTATTTGAAAACGGCCATGCAGAGTTAGCACCTGTACACTTGCGTCGACATGTGAGTGTGCCAGTTTTAAGGCGCATTACATGAGTGTATAGTGTGCCTGAATAAATGAACCTGTCAAAAATCTGGCATGTGGTATACGATGCATAGCATATTTGATGCTCCTAAATTAGGCGCATAGCAAAATAAAAAAAGGCGCATAGCATATCATTGCTAGCATATTTGATGCGCCTAATTTAGTCGCATTCAAAAGTGTCATACCTGACGGTTCGTTACCAACCTTACCTTCTCCATTGTATTTCATCGTCGCTGGTGGTGTGATGCAAGGCTTTCAACACGCCCCCTGCAATGCTGGGTCTCCTAGGCCGGAAGCCTAGGCAAATTCCTGCCAACAGGGGAAAATTCCTACTAACAGGGGCAAATACCTACCATCAGGGGGTATATACCTACCTTCAAGGGGAATATACCTACCTACAGGGGCAAATTCCTACCTACAGGGGCATATAACTACCTAAAGGACATATATATATATATATATATATATATATATATATATATATATATATATATATATATATATACAGGGTGCATATCTGTACCTACAGGGGGCATATATATCTACCTACAGGGGAAATATATATCTACCTACAGGGGGCATATAACTACTGTGGGACCTGTATACCTACCTACCTACCTACCATCTGGGGGGTCTATAAACCTAACTACCTACAAGGGCCCTATATACCTACCCACCTACCTAACTACATAGTAGGGAACTATATTTCTACTTATCGGGGAGGCCTATATAACTGCCTACTAAATAGGGGACCTAGATACCTACCTACCTAATAGGGTGCTATACACCTACCTAATTGAGGACCTACCTAAAACAGGGTTTCCCTATCGGCCTACTTAGTTTGGAGGTGTACCAACATATTATCTTGGGGGATTTAACTACCTCCTATATTGGTATACAAAATAAGACTAAAACTTGATGCACAAATGGAAGCCTCATAGCAGTTTTGGGGTACTTTTACTGTTAGAGGGGTCATTATTACCATTTGGGTCGCTATAGATGTGAAGTTTGTATAGAGGTAGGAATTGGTAGGGAAGTACTTGAAAAGTGAAGAGACTTAGATGTTTGTTTTGTAAATTTTACAATGAGGCGTCATGGCCAGGAGAAGATGTCATGGCAGTCTGAGACAGATGGATCAGAAAAAGAGAGAACAACTCATCAGAGATGAGAACAACTCATCACACACATATAATTTTTCTTTGTTGCTTTAATAACTTTATCCAGTTAGCACATGAGTACTCATCAAAACATAGCTTTGCATATATTTCTTACATGACCTGAAGTCCAGATATGTAGTTGGTATCACCACTTATTTCAGTCAACGCCTCCTCTTACATCGGGTAAGGTGAGTCAAAGCAGCCACTTTCCACGGACATAACACGACCTCATCAGATTCAGGCAAGACAACCTACTCACAGCCCAGTCATGTCTGTAGTGTCCAAAGGTGCTACGTTTCGGGGTAGGACACGTCCCTATATGGTGGGGATATGTGGTCATAGTGTTGTGGTATTATTCAATAACTATGTGGAGTTAATATTTGATCATGGTGATGCAGTATTATTTGGTCACTATGTGGTAATGATAAGAGGTCATGGTGTGGCAGTATTGTTCAGTCACTATGTGGTGGTGATATGTGGTGATGGTTTTGCAATAGAAATGTAATGGCACAATTGCATTTTTTCCAATTGCACCCGACAAATGTTTGGGTTTTCCAGTGCATTAAATGGTACATCAAATGGTATTATTATAAAATGGTACCAGCAAAAAATAAGCCCTCATATGATGACGTCAACAGAGCTATAAAACAATATAAAACAATTAAGGCCAATATGTATATATGGGACTGCACCAGTATTCTGGTGTCCTTTCAGCCCAAAAAATGTTGCAGCCCTGTTCTTTAGATGTATGAGCAGGCGCACTCCAGAAGGAGGAACATTTTGCGATGCCCACGGCACTTTGGTGTGGGGGCGTTGCACCACAACTGTATGATTCTACACATTTATGACTGGAGGACAGCAACAATAGGCACATTACTACTGGAACAGCCAGACCAAGTTAAAAGGGGTCTACCTGAGCCTCAGTTGTTGTAGTAGAACTAGAATGTGCCAAATCTATGACCCACAGTAGAACAGGTTCATACATTCTGGTGCTTTCTACACTACTTAAAAGCTATTTAGAAATGGCCTCTTTCCGTCTAGATCATACATGTCGCCCTAACACTCTTGAAACTCATTGTCAACAATAGTGCATTGGAGATGGATTATAAAAAGTTACTTTATGGTGGACTCTCATCAGTTGTTTTGCCCAGGGCCCTCCACCAACCTTAAAATAAAATTATATACAACGAAATAATAAATAAAAATGCACCACTCTTGTCTGCGGGCCGGTATAGTAGGTCAGCCCAATTCGCATGAATGGGGTTTAGCTGCAATCCTGAAAATAGCCTTCTGATCAAGAGCGGCGCTGTTTCAGCAGACCTTTTTTCTAATCCCAGACAAACCCTTTGACAAATTAAAAAGGCATGCATGACAGTAGCATAGAAAAGGCTCCAAACAGAAGCCTATGGACTGTTTCTTTGATTGATTCTGCAGTCAGATCAATAGTGCACCATGCTAAGCTATTGATCCTCCTGAAAAATCAATGCAAGTGCACTACAGACACATTTCTTTACACCAGTGTCACCCAGTGTCAACCAGGTACCAGATGCCATTGAGAAGAGAATGAACAAGACTGGATAAGCCTTTAGTACATGTACAGTTAGCTAAACTAGTTTCTTTTTAGATTTTGTTAAATAGCCAAAGAAAACTGGTGCATTGCAATTCTCTAATTTTTATCTACCCCAGTGTTCTCCAACATGTGGGTTGCCAGCTGTTGCAAAACTGCTTGGCCTATGGGAACAGAGGACTATGGTCCTCCATTCTAGCAATTGTTGGGTGATTCTAGGTGATTCTTAATGGACAAGAATAGAAAAATTACATATTTTATGTAGAATATGTAAAATCCAGAGAACAATCATGATGACTCTGAAGCCTAATTTAACCATTTGCCTGGTGGCTGCTCTGTAGAAGATGAAGTTTGCACCTCCAAAGTAAAAGGCTTGTGGTGGAGACTGTCTATTAAACTTTGAATGAAAGTGGGATGCAAATATATGCAGGAAATAGGTGCTGGAGAAACCAGCTGCAAAGAGGCCTGATGTTATTTTTCATGTATACTCATCTATAGTCAATGGGAAATTTTTTTTTACTGATTTTGGGTCATATGAAGGAGCTTTTGGTGTAGATTATATTATTCAAAGCAAAAGCACAGGAGAAACAGTGAGAGGGGAGCAAAAGCCTTTCTATTATTTGGGACATAGGAGATGCACACGGAACAGTCAGAAGATTAAATTAAGTATTATATCTGCTGACCCCATTGCCATGGTTACCGGAAAGCAGAAAATATTAATCAAGCCAACCTTTTCAGAGGAAAGCACTGGAAATAAACCGGAAAAAATATACATAAAAAAAAAAAAAAATATATATATATTATATATATATATATATATATATTATATATATAATCTATATGTATAAAATATATATATATGTATACATATATATATATATATATATATATATATATATATATATATAAAAAATTATATAACTTCTTTAATTGCAACAAAACATTAAGACTATTTTTTATCAATCAATTGACTACCACCCTTTACCTAGTTGCTATATTAAGTCCCTTCTATACGGCTTTACTCACCCCCTGTAATTGTTTGAGTCTTAGGTCTCTTCATCAGAATGTGAAAAGGCAATTTTAAAGACCTAATGATGACCCAATCAACTTCAGCTTTCTAACACAGATCATGCCAACTGACATGACGATTTTAAAGTTGCAGAAAGAGTTAGAATTTAGCTAAAAACAAAGCATATCAATTAAGAGAAGACGAGAACAACAGAGAAACTCCCAATGTTCTGAAGGACAAAGAGGAGTAGAAATGAATGTGTTGTCACAGCAAAGCGCTGACTTATTTTTTTACCATTTCTTTTGGCAGAAAGGTAATATAATAAAGATAAGTCTGCCTAGTTTCAGGGAAATGTGCAGTTAGTTTACAGCATAGTGCATTGCCGTTCTGCTACAATAATACCTCAAGTTAATGATCCAATTATTTAAAAGAAGTTCCAAAAAATAGGACATGTGCTTCTTATTGCCTTGAGGTAGAAATCCAGCTGCATTTTGAGCATACTTGCCTTTTCCAGAAAAGATACATTTAACAGGGTATTTGGAAAAGCCATATCCCGTGATCCCATAACTTCAGTCGGAAGAATGTGATCAACGAAACAGTATTGCATCCATAAATTTACCATTTTGACAGCAAGACACATGATTGTAACTATGATTTTAATAACTCAAGTTCATCTCTCCTGAAATATCTTCATATGTTCTCACTTTCCTTCACCCCCCTCTTCTTCCAGACTTACCATCATTTCTGGATATAGAAGTGATTAACAGGCGCAGGCCTTGGCCGGTTCAGGCCAGCTGTGCCATAGAAATTGTCAGCAATGACCAGGAGCACTCAGAGAAACAATTGAATTTCTAGCACATTGCCATCATGGTTGATATATTCTTTCAAGGTCATTACCCAAGGCTGAGAAGGTCACATGATTAACGAGTGACAGACCCAATGAGACCTCATGTGTGTGAGGGTCCTTCTTTTAATTAGAGAGGGATTGTGAAAAGTAAGGGTTGCAAACATAGTGGGGGCCCTGCTTCCCAAACAGTAAATATATGTAAGAAGACATCTAAATAAGAGCTATTGAACATATTTCATGTTGTCCATATTTATGAACCTATGCTTATATAAACTCTATTAACCATTGATATTTACACTGTATTAATATAAATATACACTGTAAAATATAAATATTTTATGTTTATTTTATATATAGTAAAAATAAATAAAATATAATTGGCAATGACCCAGCCATTGTGATTAAATATTTATAGTCTGTTACCAGTTCTCCACTGAGAACACCAATCACAGTGACCATGGCACACTTATTGAGTTAACTATGAAACTATGTACATTTATGGACTGAACAGTGAAGTGAAATATGTTATGGATACGTTAAGGTGGACAAACCTAAGGGCCTGAAATCCAGTAATTCTAATGCCAATACTGATCCATCTTGACAATGTCGTCTTCCTTTAGCATCAATATTAGCACTGGGAGAAAAAAAAGAAATTCGCTGTCACCTGGGATAAGAATGATTTAGTAGTGAAGGGGGCCACAATCCCATATTCAAAGATATGCAAACAAATGTTACAATGAATTTCGAGTAAAATATAAGTGAATAATATATAAAATATTGAAACGAACCAAATACATGGAATATGCCAGATAAAAGGATAACTTTGTGTATAATGCAAAGTCTCTGAGGGTCCTGTGCAGCATAGCGCTCACTCCCCAGTGACCAGTGCACAGTAGATTGCCCAGTCTCTGGTGCCCAATTAAGCCAAGAAATATTTTACCGTGCTTTTTATATCTTTTTTTCAGTTTTTCATGATTTAGATCCATCAAAGAGGATTCTAGGTATATACCACAATCTCATTTTTAAAGTGAGTAGCATTTTTTAGACATGCTGCCAATAGTTTGGAGTTCAAAACCTGCCAGAAATACATATTTATGGCATAATGATTGGCTATACCACAAATGTCTTTTTGGTTAGGGTCAAAAAGGAAGTGTTAATTTCCATCTGCCATTCACTATAATGGAGGATGACAGAACATGCATGGTGATGTTCTTGGGACTGGTAGTTCTAATGGTTAGACATCCAATCAATATGCCATATATGTCTCTAGTGAAGAATACAAGAATATTCTTGTGGCAGATTATATTTGTTAGTAGTGGTATAGTAAAGATTTTCCCTATATCTAGCTAATGATTGACTTGAAGCAATAACTTTTGTTAACCTAATTCCTGAGCTAAGAGTTGTCACTTCCCTTCCACCACTGTTTGCAGCTTATACTAAGGTTATCATTCATCACCGAATGATGATGTAAGCAGAGGCAGGTGACATCCATTTCGGAGCGGGCGGAAAAAGTTAAACAAAAGAATAGGGAGAGCCAGAACTGCAATGGAAGGTGAACACATGCTTCTTTTATTTTATTTGGCTTACTATTTAATTTTTATTAGAATCAGACAACTCCTTTAAGATAATTAGTCTGAAGGAACAAACAGAATCATGGAAAACTTGCAGTGAACTGTATAAAGCAGAGCAGGTAGCACAGAGTGTGACCCTAAAAGCATACGTGAGCAAAGAACTCTCAGGGAATTCACAGGCAGCTGTGTATCCGATCTCCGAGGCACTTGATTCATGCCAGCTACTCCCAGCGCGTCCTTTTATGTTCCTAGTATTGCACAAATTTCTCCCTGGTGCCTACTCTCTGATGATAGATTTCTATCCTTTTCCAGCCTTTTCTTCCCCCAATACTTTTGTGATTATAAAGATCACTGCCATTAGCAGAAACTCTCTACAAATATGAGGTGCAGAAATTCTTGTACATTTTACAAGACCTTTTTAAAGAAAATAGTTTCATCACATTGGAGAAAAATATCTGGAAGATTTTTTTTTTCTGGTTGAAATATTCCAAATGAACATGAGGTAAAATGTGGTGTATGGCCATTTAAACAAAATAATATCGACAAATTATATTAAAGAGTAATAACATACCCTGTTAATTGGATAATGACCAAGTACCGAAAGCTCTGACAGCCTTACTGGGCGACTATTTGTTGTTGTTTTCTCAGTTCCCCTAAATAGGAGTAAAAAGGAATGGGGCATAGGTGAGGGGCTTCTATAACAAAGATTAAAGTGTAGCCCCCTATTGGCACTAGATAACAATCCCACACCACTAGCCAACAGATACATGTGAACTTGTTTGCCCTCATCTCTAGAGATGGGCGTATTTCTCAAAAATTCGATTCGGTCAATTCGACGAATTTTCCGAAAAAATTCGTTTCGTTCCGATTTACTTCGGCACGATTCGCATTAAAAAGCAGCTATTTCCGGGCTGCACAGACCCTTTGCGGGGTGCTGTAGAACGTTGTGCCATGCTTAAATATGCAGAGGGACTTGGGTTTGGTCTTCATACAATTTGTGTTTTAGTATGACACCAGATGACTGCCGCCCGCTTTTAAAATCGCTTCACTATAAAATTCCTGGGCACTTAAGAGGCAAAACTGACCAAAAAACTGAAGCGGGAATGTAGCCTGAAAAAGTCTGCCAGCAAAAGCTGGAAAAAAAGCAAGCTGAAGCTCAGGTGGCAACATTATGACAGAGTGGGAGGTGCCCGGCGGCAGCCACAGCAGCATGAGGTCAGGCAGTGGCACAATGACATTTTTGAGGTGGCAAAACACGAGGAAGCCACAGAGTGGCACAATGACTGAGAGGAGGTCACGGCGGCAGCAGTTTGAGTTCAGGCATGGAAACAATGACATTCTGGGGGTGGCAAAACACGGGGAAAGCCACAAGGGCACAATGACTGAGAGCGGAGGTCACGGCGGCAGCAGCATGAGATCGGGCAGTGGCACAATGACATTCTGGAGGTGGCAAAACAGGAGGAAGCCACAGAATGGCACACTGACTGAGAGCGGAGGTCACGGCGGCAGCAGCATGAGGTAAAGGCAGGGCACAATGACATTCGGGAGGTGCAAAACAGTATTGGGCCCACAGAGTGGCACAATCACACAGTGTGGAGGTCACAACAGCAGCAGCATGGGGTCAAGGCAGTGGCACAATACATTCTGGAGGTGCAAAACAGTATTAGGCCACAGAGAGGCACAATCACACAGTTGGAGGTCACGGCGGCAGCAGTATGAGGTCAGGCAGTGGCACAATGACATTTTGGAGGTGGAAAAAACGGGAGGAAGCCACAGAGTGGCACAATGACTGAGAGGCGGAGGTCACGGCGGCAGCAGCATGAGGTCACCCAGGGCACAATAACACAGTGTGGAGGACATGGCAGCAGCCACAGCAGCACATGAGGTCATAGAGTGGCACAAGAACAGAGTGTTGAGTGGGTGGCAATAACCAGTCCCTGGTAAAGATGGTGGTAGGCAGATGGAGAAACTGGCAGCAGATGTGTGGCATCAGCGGGTGGCGGTATCAGAATAGTTTTCTGAGGCAGGTAGTTTGAACCCAGACTGACGCCTAAGGCATTGGTGTGTGGAAATCCTGGCCGATCCAACGCCTGATTCATCTTGACAAAGGTCATCGTTCCACATTTCGGGTGGACAAGGGGGTTTCTCCTTGGGGTAACGATGGCCCCCCCGCACTAACACCCGCTCTGATGCCACACTACTGGCCGGGCAGACAGCTTTTTCCACTGCAAAACTCGCAAGTTGCGGCCAAACATCCAGTTTGGCTGCCCAGTATCCAGTGGATCTTCTAACTGAGGGGCAGAGTGCTGTCCAAGTAGGCCACAACCTGTTGGTTCAGGACTGCTCCAGTCCTGCTGCTGCTGCTGCTGCTGGCGACTGCCCTCCTCACTAGGCAGTGAAGGAAGCTGCTCATCAGTGACTCCAGACTTAGGTTACTACCGATGAGCTGGTACTGCTCCTACCCCCCCACCTTCCCCCACAGGCCTGCGGCAGTAGTACGTGAGCGCTGAGGAACCCCCGGTCAGACCTGTCAGAGGGGGGACGATCCCGCACATAGCACGGCCAACTGATTACGGAGGATTTCCCTATAGTATTTGAGTTTGTCTTCCCTCTCAATAGCTGGGAAAAAGGCCTCCATTTTGGCCCGGGTAGCGAGGGTCCAATAGGGTGGAGACCCAAATCATCCCTCTGCCGGATGCTGACTATTCGCTGTCACTAGCCAGGCAAATAAGCATGCTGCGGGCCATCTGCACAAGTGACTCCGAGGGCTCCCTGCCTCCATTTCACTGTATACTGCCACGGTGCTTGGGTCATCTGCCTCATCTTCCTTATCTCCATCCACCTCCTCCAGCTGCTCCCCTGCTCCCCCTCTCTTGTCACCTGGGTAGAAAATCCACTCATTTCACCTTTTTCCAGGACATGAAGCAGTGGAATGAACGTTATTCATCCCGTAGTCCTGGCGACTGACAAATAACGTCGCCTCCTCGAATGGCCTCAACAAACGGCAGGTGTCACGCATGAACTGCCACTGGCTGACATCAAAGTTACACAGGGGAGTACTTCTGTCTGCCTGGATCATCAAAAAATCGTTAATGGCCTTTCTCCTTTTTCATACAGTGGGTCCAACATTGCAGGCTGGAATTCCAGCGGGGGGAAAACACGCATATCAAAGTGTGTTGGGGGAGGCTGTTATGCCGCTGCAACTCGAGGAGGGTGTTCCTGCTTTGTACGAATGGATAAAGTGCATGCACAGTTTCCTGGCCATTTTCGAATGTTCTGAAGATCGGTGGAAGACTTAAGGAACCTTTTCACAACCAATTGAACACGTGCGCCATGCAGGGCGCATGGACCATCCCTCCTCGGTGCAGGCGGACCCCAAATTTCCTCCCATTGTCCGTCACCATGTTTCCGATTTGCAGTTGGCGCGGAGAAAAGCCAAAACATCGATTTTCTTGCTGCATGACGCGGAGCAGTTCCTTCGTTCGCCGAGGCAAGCTAGGTGTAGAACTCCGTGACACCCCTGTCCAAAACACAGGGGGTATGATGGGGCAGGCCTTGTGGAGGCTGGGAGGGGGGGGGTGGGGGCGGAGGAGGGGGCGGCCAGGGGCGCAGTGCAGCAGTTTGACAATGTGGAGGAGAAAGCGGCGTTTCCTGTCCAAGTTGTTGGTGTGCCTGGGCTGGAAGCACATTCACCCAGTTGGCCGTAAAGGACATGTACTGGCCCTGACCGTAGTTACAGTTCCAGACGTCCGCGCTGCCGGCACCTTGGAACAAACCGATAAGCTCAAGGACTGGCCCACCTTCTGTTCTACATATTTAGAAGTGCTGTACTGCCTTTTTGGAAAAAAAATTACGGCTTTGGGAACTCTCCATCCGCTCAGCACAAGCCACTAGTTCTCTGAACGGTGCAAGTCCACCATTTGGAAAGGGGGGGACTGCATACCAACAAAATTGGACAGGGGCACGGGCAGCTGCTGCAAACCTTAGGATGGTTGACGCTACTGTTGTCTCTTTGGGAATCGCCTTGCTGAACGACTGCTGGCGCCATGAGTATGAGGAGCAGGAGCATTGGACCGGGAGATGATGTCAAAGAGAAACAGCTCCCTTCTGCAAGGTTTGGAGCCTTGACTGGCTGAATGGCATGCGTGCCACTGGGCGCTGCTGCTTTCTTCTGGTTTCTTTTGGCGGCAGGGTGGACCACCACATCTAGCCCCGTTTTCTCCCAGGCCACCGATGGTGAGCTGCATGTGTTGACGCAGGGCCGTGGTGCCAACGTTATTCCCTGGCCACGCTTCACTTTCTGCCCACAGATTCTACATATACCCATATTCCCGGGCCCTCCGGTGTCTTAGCAAAGAAATGCCCACACCGCCGAGTATCGATTTACCGCCAAACGCTCCGCACTGAGTGACTACTGCCGCCGCGCCCCCGCTGAGCCCTGTGCTGCTACTTTCTTGGACCTGCGAAGCGGTTTTTTAACCCCGGGCCGCTTGGGTCCCGACCTCACACTGCTGCTATCCTGCTGACTCACAGCCACACGACCCCTTGCTGGCTGCGCTGCTGCCTGAGCGCAAGCTGGGCGCCCTCTCTTCTCCTGACGATGATGAAGCCCTTGCCTCACCCGGGTCCCAAGTGCGGTCGCTACATCATCATCTATTTGTTTTCATCGTCACTGCTGTCCTCATCACCGGGCTTGGTATGCCGAGGCTACCTCTCACAACATACCTCCCATGCCACTCTCCCCCATCTATACTTTGCCGCCTACTGCAAGAAGCAGGTGATATTGGCCCCATTTCTTTCGCTGCCAAGTACTGCTGACTGCCCTCCTCAAATTGTTCATCCTCACTATATATGGCGCTGAGCCCACACCACATAGTAGATCTCTGGCTGACGAACCGGGTGGGGCAGAGGCGGGCTGAGGACGGGTGAGGGCCGCTGACCCGCTCCCGGGCCATGCCAACTAATGGTTGTGTCTGAGGTTCCCACCGAATCTTGGCTGGGGTTGTCTGATGTCATCGGGAGGAAAGGATGACCTATCAACCAATCAAAAAACCCTTGGGTTGCTGAACAAAAACAACGGCCGCTAGATGACAGCGGCAGTTGTGGCCTCACCAGTTTACCCCCGCTGCGACGTCCCTTGCTGTGCTGCGACCTGTTTTCCAGGAATTTGTGCCACTGCCACTCGCAGGTGCAGAGCCTGCCACCCTCTCTGTCTGACATACTGTTTGTTCTAAAATGTACAGACACTGTTGATGTTGATATCTTTATATTATAAATATACACCCTTTTTTTGACTCCAAATGAACCCAGTAACAAGCTTGGATAACCCTTGGATATAAATTGCACTCCTCAAATGGCCAGGAAAAATTTACTTGTATGTGTTGTTTAAAAACAGGCTTAATTAACCTTCGGACATGAATTAGGCTACAGGAAAAATGTATAAAATTTTGGCATTGAAAAAGAAAGGTTTTTTTTGTCAGCACACACCAGCAAAACGCTTAATTAACCCCTGGATGTTTAAAATTTCGCCAAAGAATTGAGCCGCCCCAAACTAGTAGCTTTGTAGCGTGTTACAATTTCGTGTTTTCTACCCCACACAACAAGAGATACAGTTGTAATTAAACCTTTTCTTGTGAATTATGCTACAGGAAAAATTTATATTTTTTTTGCGTTGAAAAAGACGGTTTCTTGGGTCAGCACACCACAAAAACAACGCTTTAAATTTAAACCCCCGGATGTAAATTGCCAATAAGAATTGAGCAGCCAAAAATGAAGTGGTATTTGTATTGTAAAAAAGCTGTTTCTTTAAATGAATACAACAGAACTGGCTTTTGATCCTACTTGTATATTGAATGTATATGCAGCTGCATGGGCGCACACTTATTTCGATCCAATACCCCAAAAAATAGAAATAGAACATTCAGAGAACAGTCTCTGAGACAAGCTGAGACCACCACCCACAAAAATCGCTTAAAAAAAAATCAATTCCTTCAGAAAGCGCTATCACCCGCAGCAGCACCTTCCCTGATCAGTACAGTGAGAAAGTTTTGAGCTCCCAGCGGCGCGCCTCGGTCTTATATAGTGCGGTGACGTCACAGAAACCCCCGGTCTCTGATTGGCTTCATCTCTGCACAGTCATGCAGGCTATGCCCCTTTTTCCTCCAGAGTGCTTTGCCCCAGTAGCGCCATGTGCTCGCAGCCATTTTATCAATCAAAAGCACACTTCGTTCACCCGAAGTACCCCAAAGTTCGACTTCGTTCCGAACCGAAGTTTTCCCTGAAAAATTTTTAAACGAATTCCACTTCGTTTTGAATCGATTTCGCCCATCCTACTCATCTCCTTTCTGGGAGTCTTGAGTTTATTCTGCACAGGCTTGTTTGTTAGACCCATATAAATGGGATTGGTTCACAGATAATCACAATTTAAAGAGGCAGTCAACCTCTGTCTCCCGATTCCATATAGCACTGCATGCAGGGCCGGGACGAGACATGATGGTGCCCTAGGTAAATGGGTCAAATGGTGCCCCTCCCCCATTATAGAAAAAATATTAAAAGTTCAAATGCCTCCTCCCTTGCTATTTTACAAAATATTTTTTTTATAATAATTATAAAAATATATTTTTTTTAAAGTTACACATAATTGGTATCAACGCGTACAAGCCTATCTATTAAAATATAACACCATTCATCCCATATGCTCAACATTGTAATAGAAAAAAAAATCATTTTATGCTTTTGGGGTTTTGGTCATTTGACATCCTCTAAAATTAAAGAAAAGTGACCAAAAAGTCACATGTATCCCAAAATGGTGCCAATAAAAAGTAGACATCAACCTGCAAAAAATGCTCCCTCACTCAAGTCCACAGAGGGACAAACAAAAAAGTTATTGGCTGAAAATTTAAAGAGTAGATGTTTGGGGTTTTTATGGTACTAAAACATGATGATAACACTACATATTTGGTATTGTTGGACTTGAATCAACCTGCAGAATACAGAGAACACATTAGTTATACCAGTGAATGCTGTAGAGAAAACAAACCTGCAAACATAGCGGAAGTAGATTTTTTTTTATAACATTTTGCCCCACTTGTATATTTTATACATACATACACACATATTATATATACACACATATTGAGAGAGAGAGAGAGAGAGAGAGGTGTGTGTGTATGTATATATAGATATATATGTGTGTGCTTGTATATGTATATATGTGTGTGTATGTGTGTGAGTATATATATATATATATATATATATATATATATATACACATACATATACACTCACAGTATATGGTAAATCATGTAAACAGCCAGTGTATCCAGAGGGAAGGGTTTCACATTAAGGCTATGTTCACATGGCATAATTGCGGGGCTTACAGTATGTCCCGCAATTATGGTGGGTGCTTGGGAGTTGCGCCGAACTGCGCATGGGGGGGGGGAGGGAGGGGGAGGCAGCAGCCCGCTGGCCCCATAGACTGTCATTAATGACATGTCAATTCTCCCCCTGCGCATACAATATGATCATATTGTAGGCGCAGGGGGACGAGGTGTTATCCATAGTTCTCTATGACAGCTGTGATTACCGTAATTATGGGGCGCATTTAGCCACTTACTAAGCGCAGTACACCGCAAAATACACCCCAAAATAGGCCGTGTGAACATATGTCTCCACTGCACATGAATACGATCGTATCTTTGGTACTTTTAGGATTTTAAAAGCACGGAAAATACGATTGTTCCTGTGGCCCCATAGACGGCAATAGGAAAGACGAGCTGCAGTCTCCACAGCTCCTCTTTTCTCTGCCCGTCTTTCGGAGCGGCCGTGTTATACAACATGTTGTATAATACACCGGCGCTTCTCGTTTTCTTGCCGTCTTCCCAGACAATAGAATTGTATGGACGACATCAGGAAAACGAGAAGCGACTGCGGTTTTTGCACAAAACATGACAAAAGCCGCGGTCCTGCATGGGAGAAAAAATGGCCGCTTTCAGGTGTTTTTTGTCGATGCAGTGGAGACATAGCCTTACTATATAACTAGGTTCAGTAGGGGGACGGGGGCATTGCTTTACCCTGCCTGCTCTGTGAGTGTGGAGCCCGTCCAGTCACCAGAGAGCTAACATAGGGCAGAACTAGAGGAGCCCACAAAGTGTGTGTGTGTGGGGGGGGGGAAGCGTGGCTCATAGTGAACTGATGACTCCTCTCCTCACTGCTTATCAGTGTTTGTGCAGAAGAGGCTGTAATCAGTTCAGAATGAACGATCCCTCTCTGCACAAGCTCCGGGACAGTGGCTGCCGCACTCACCAGCTCGGACTTTCACTTTCCTCCCGTCTGCTCGTAGTCGGAAGAGGAAGTGATTTGAATGTTCCTCTGCCACCCACATTCTCTCACATGCCTGAAAAGAGATGAAGGGGGCTGCACTTGGAAGGATGACAGTCAAATAGCAGCAGTAGCCGGCTTCTGCCTGCCGTGCGCTGCTAATAGAGAAAAGTTTCACATATTAAACTGCGCCCCCTTTCTTCCTGGCAGAGGTGGCGCCCTAACCGATAGCCTACCTCTGCCTACCCATCGTCCTGGCCCTGACTGCATGGTCTACCTTTATGGTATGCCTTAAAAATTCTATGGTATCCCAATGCAGGCAGGTATGTGCTCGGATGATTCCAGGAGTAAGGGTATTATATCTATTCTGTACTGTGAATTGATTGAGACAAGTCCTATTATGTGTTCATATTGCTATCAATTAGTAACAACAATGTGAGGTACTTGTAGGCTTACCCCCTATTGACTGTAACTAACCCAATCACTTTAATGGCAGAAAGTTCTGGAAAATAATGGATCAATTGGGTGGCGCCTCTCTAGCCCAGCCTTTCTCCTAATAGAGGGCTGATATTCAGTTATTTAGTGAGAACCCAGTGTGCAGCCAAGTCTAGTCTGACTGGTTGTGCTTGTTGTGCCTCCAGCAGCACACATGCTCTTGAGTAAAGAGCCTGGCCCAGTTCAGCATGACCAGGCCCATATGCCTACCATGGACAGCTATCCGGGAGTGCAGGAGGACCACACAGACCTCTGCAGATATCAGCACTCTCCTGTCATTAATTTCAGTCCTTGCTGAGGAGATATCCAGAAGTAAGCCCAGCCCTCACTGCCTCCATAGAAGGAATGAACTAAGACAGAGGAGCGAAACTGATTAAAGGACCCCATTGGTCTTCTGGTTTCTAAGTCAGGCCTCCAGCCAGGACCAGAGCTTCATGAATGCCAAGTAATTTGCCTTTTAGACCGGGACCCTACCATAGGACACTGCCTATTATCTGTGAGTACAATTGATTCCATAAGAGCTGCCACCATTAGCCAAGTGGTGAAGATTTCCTACTAAAATAACATAGGACTGTGACATTCCCAAATAATTACAAGGCAAAGGGAGTGAACTGTTTGCTATCTAAAATTTCCTCCCCACCTGTTTTCCACTGCCAGCTAAAAGGGAATTCAACTTACAAGTACTACCTACCATTTGGAACCAGAGATTGTATTCAATGCATCCTCTGGGAAACTGGTAGTCATTGCCTAGTGAAAGGACTGTTCTTATTTTTCATCATATATCTGGTGTCTGGTTTTCTTATTTTGCATCCAGCATCACCGACATTCCACCTCCTTACACCAAGTATATTAGTCTAGCAGTATCCCTGGGGTCAAAGATCCATCTTATATGTGCAACCCCCCTACTTGACAAAAATGCATGTACATCATCTAGGAACGTGCCCCAAGGCATGATTCCCACTATAGCTGCTGTGACCAATGCTTTACTGAGAGGAACTACAAACCCAAGCAGGCCATGCACTACAACATCTGCATCTTCCTTCTGCTTGACACAAATCCTTAGAGGTTGCACCAAGGCCTGATATGTTTAAACTAATAACTCCACATCATAATGTGAGCTACATCACAACATCTAGATCATCCAAAAACAATGAAAAAAATAATGTGGACAATGAGGACCATGTTTGTAGACCTCTATGTAGTTGTTAGTTCATACTTGCAAACTCTCCTGGAACACAAGGGAGAATCCCGCTAAAAGAAGAGTCTTCCTGGACCCTCAGAAGGGTTGGTAGGTTTTCCGGCTGCTGTGCAGCAGAAAAATGAAAAAAAAAATTATGGACTATAATCAAGATTTGTGGCCTGTAAACAGATGAGGTGTGCTTTGTAAAAAGAGTGTGGCTTGTAAAAAAAATTCTGCAGTGTGTGAATGTTCCTGAAGGCAAAGTTGACAAGTATGTGTTAGATTGGTTAATAGGATATGATGTCACTGATGCAGAAATGACTAGGGGCAACATGTATGAACATGTTGAACCAAAAAAAATGTAGCCCTATCTGACTGATGTATTAATAGACGTACACCAAAACTTGTCGCAGTCTGCACTAGACACGAGACTTTTGAATGCGTGAAGAATTCGGCAAGAAAGTCCATACCATGGCTTAGACAAACTTTGACACATAACGCTTTTTCATACATACTGTCATATTCTACACTCATCTGTATCAATTTAAAACTGGCGCTAAGTTTCATAGATGTCGCCCTAGATACCTATCTTTTGGGATGGGGACAGATCCAGTAAGGTGATAGGCAGATTACATTGCATGTATGGGCAGTGTGAGAGCATTCTGTTATAGATTACCCTATCTAGAGTGCCTGATTATCCAGGTTGCTTCAACAATACAAAGCCATACTTAGTTCTAGAACTAAGCAATGTTGCAACAAATGGTGGACTTATAGGGGCCTTCACACGGCTTATTTTGCCGCGGATTGGCGCCATACTGCGCGCCGGATTTGCGCTGCAGTACGGCGCCAATCCGTTGCAGTAATTACGGTAATCCACCGTTCTCATAGAGAACAGTGGATTCCGTCGCTCCTACCCGCCCGGCGAATCCGCCGGGCGGGGAGAAAGTGACATGCACATTATCCAGGCGCAATACACGCCGTGGATAATGCAAGTCTATGGGGCCGGCGGGCCGTGCCCCTGCCTCACCCCCGCACCCGCCCCTTATTCAAGCCGGAATTGCGAGCGCAATCCGGCTCGCAATTCCGGCTTGAATAAGCCGTGTGAACCGGGGCATACAGTTTATGCATGATACATGTTTACAAATAATATATATAAAATAAAAATGATAAAACAAATGACATTCACATCTAGCATCCTATCTATTTTTTGCTATCTATCTATCTATCTATCTATCTATCTATCTATCTATCTATCTATCTATCTATCTATCTATCTATCTGTATAGTTCTATCTATCTAACTATCTATCTATTTGTATAGTTCTATCTATCTATCTATCTAACTATCTGTCTGTCTGTCTCTGTCTGTCTGTCTATTTATCTGCCATCTCACCATTGTGAAGTGTCACAATTAAATTCCATGACATTTCATAACGCTATTCTTAGTAAATTAGATGGTAAGTTCATAGGCCAATATGTATGAAAATCTGTACATATCACTACCAAACACTTAGTAGTATTGTGATGATAACAACATTAACAATAATCATTAAATCATCATCATCACTACTATCACCTTTGCCCCTAAACTGAGATTAAGGTGATACATTTCTATAAATATATACGCAGTGCGTGGTCTTTTTTGTATACATGTATCTGTATACTGACTGTACATCTATTGTTCTATAATCAATTATCTTAGCTATTTAGAAAAAAGCATTTAGTATTTTTGTTCATTCGCTTCAAAATTCAGAGTACAGCAATTAATTTTCCTAAATAAATTATTCTTTCATTTAAAGCCCTATCCGCTCCTAACCATCTCATTAACTATTAACAGGAAAAACATTAATTTTAAATTGTTTTCCCACTGGGGGGATTGGCCAGTCCTGCACTTTTCCGCACATTGTTGAATTTGCGATTATTTGAACATCTAATGGGGAGCTACCAGTGGTCTCACACGCCGGCTAAAATTAACAATGGCTTGTTCTGTTTAATGGAGAGCTTTAAAAACCTAAATGATGTCAGTCTCAGCACAGCACTCTCCTTCTCTATTATCTCCCTCCAGGTCAGCATTCTGCCTATCCATCTTTGTGTTATATTTCTGAGATTGCATTGTGGGCTCCTGCATTTCGCTGTATTGTCAGGGCACAACAGATCTCCCTGGGATCTAGAAGGCCCTAGTGTGCTGTTTTTGAGTCATAGGTAATTAACACAATGAAAGCGTTTGAGGAAAAGAAAGAGGCCAGAGAGTGTGTGTCGCCTGGCTGCTGTGAGCCTTAAGTTCAGATATGCCTGTGTGTGCAATTTTGAAGAAGTGTCTACAGTAAAGCAGGTGCTCCGGACTTGACCTCGTCTCAAACCCTGATTTTCATTCTCTCATTTCTGTCTAAATCAAATCTCATTCCTTCCTTCCTTATCCCCAAAACTAGCTCCTAGTGAATGAATAGGTAGAAGAGCCCCTCCCTCTCACGTTGTCTGACCATTTCCCTGAGCCATCTCCTACCGTGTAAGATAATAGGCACAAGTGAGAACAATGAGAGTCGAAGAGATTGAACACAAAAGAGAAGAGGCCGTTACTGCAATGCCAGTAATTAAAGAGACTGTTTCAAGGTTGCAGGGGTAAAAGCCATATCGTTTAATATACCCCTGATAATTTAGAGCCTTGGAAATGGGAGACATTTACTTGTATCACAATTGTATTCAGATGAATTCTTGCCTTGAAAACAAGAAAGAGAAGGAGGGAAAAAACAACAAAACAACGAGCTATACCCTGTGTTCAACGTGTAAGCCCATTATTGTAGACGAAATACACAATATGTCTTGTCTTGTTGACTTTATTAATATAATGGTTTGTAATTAAGGAGATGTAGAACCAAATGTTCTAAATACTGTTTCATCATTCCCTTAACCATTGTGGTACCATAGGGAGTAATCACAGTGAATGCTCTAAGAAGGAGGTGTCATGTCTAGCACTGTGTTGGGATCATGGTTTAATGGGTTTAATACCCAACCAGGTCAACTTCTACCTGGGAATTTTTTATCATCTTCCTGCTGGCACACATACGTTTCCTAAGAAACATGGAGACATGGAGAAATGAGATTGTAGTACCCAGAGGCAAAATGAGAATGCATGGCAGAGGGAACTCTGACAACTCAGCTTGAAATATCAAATGTATAACTAAATGCAATAAATAGGAATATCCTGCCGTTATGTCATTGGTGCATAATGTGAACAATATTCCAACTAATGCATAGTGTCTCAAATTTATATAAAGTACTATGTGAGAACAATGCTTTTGCAGTTTATCATTGAGGTCAGTAGGGCCTATGAAAAGCTATGAGATCTGTATTCATCTATAAACATATTTCTATCATTAGTTCACAGTGTCTTAGAGGGTTGTTCCATCACTGGTAGCAAAAGAATTATTAAACCAGTTGTGATATCTTGCACATTTGTAAGGTACTGCAGTAGGATTTAATAAATTAAAGAGTTTCATAAGAAACTGATAAATCATTTTTTTTCCACCTTTCACGGTTTGTTAACCTCATATTGGACTGTATCATTAGCACAGGGTTCTCTGCTTTTTCCAGAGGAGCAGGAGTATAGCTATATTACACATATATAACACATCATTAATATTATAGATGTGGTGGACCCTATTAGAGAATTTGTATTAATGTAAACAATCAAAAACGTACTGGCACCCCTTGGTGCCCACTGCTGAATACCAATGGGAACCTGCAAGCTCCCATTTAAAAAGTAAAAACAATATAAGAAAAAAAGTACCCGTGTTAGAAAACTAAACCGCGAGCCAATAGGACACACATTTTATAATAACCTATATCAGCAGTCTATATCGGTAAACTAGCCCGCACCGATGCATCATAAATCTACAGCAGACGTTACTTTTTTGGCCAAGTAAAATGTGGGTGGAGAAGGTGAGACTTTATAAGTCAAATATTTAGATCAGAAACACATTGTAAGCACGTTAGTGCCAAGAGGCTTGAATCGGGATCTAAAATTATTTGCTTTTTAATTATAATTTAAATAAGTAAATGAGGAATGCATTATGATTTATAATTAAAGGGGTTGTCAATTCTTCATACCTCAGTCCTTTTCTCAGTTTCATTTTTGAATTCAGGGGTATGTTTACTGGCTTCTGCTGGCCTGCAGTAACAAGCTGCTGTGGACACCAGGTCTGTAGCTATAGCGACCAGTACTGGCACCCTATCAGGAAAAGAAAAAAAGGTTGTGTTATAGCCACGGTACGGGCAGCCATCAGGAGGAGATCGAACCGGTTATGCTTAGCAATGGGGCGATGCAGCCAAAACAAGAGGGGATATCTGGAAAAGGTAGGCAAAGTGACTTGTTTTTACAAGATTTTTTTTCATAAAAAAGCAATCCTTGTAGTGAGACAACCCCTTAAATAAAAAAAATATCCATTTTAATGTGAGTGTCCACTGTTTGATGCATTTCAATAGAAGAATAATAATAACAACAACAACAGCAACAACAACAACAATAATAATAATAATAGTTTTTTCTTTATGTATAGTTTTCTTTTGTACATTTTCTTATTTTTCTATAAATAAATATTATCCTTTTAAATTGATGTCACCATTGTTCACTCAGACACAAAATTCTATTAGTCTTTTTCTGCCTATGACATGGGAGAAGGCGTATATATCTCTTAGGTTTTATTCTGAACTAGTCCCTGACAAAGAAATCCGAGTCCTTCCGAAATGCGTTGGACTAGTTTATACTTCTGAGCCGCTGTCCCTATCAGCACTCAAACTAAACATGCGGGGTTCTGTATTTTTCCTCCCATATTACCTTTTTGAAAACGGGCAATGCAGTAAGAGAACAGTTGTCTTTTCGCTTGTCTCTATCTTTTCCCAACATAGCAACAATGTACTTTAGAGATCTGAATAAACGCCATTCATTACAGAGCAACACTCAGTGCCGTTACTTACTTCTAGGGGTGAGTATTTATGTCACTGCCACTGCATGGATTATTGCTCCTGTTTTTTTGGTGATTTTGATGGTTAATATTTTATAATAGTGTGTGATTAATATATACAGCATGTGCACTAACTACACATGTGATAGTAAATTTATTGCTGCCACTGATGTTATTCATAAGTGCAAGCTAGTTTATCCATAAAAACCCACGTATAGGCCCAGGAGCTTTAAGTTATGCCTGTGAAGAAAAGCTAAGGTGGCCAAAGGATAGGATAGAATGCAGGCCATGCAGCTGCTATGAATCCCATGGGTTCACCCAGACCACAACCTAATTAAACTATTGTTAGGGTACATCTAATGCAAAAAGCACAGGTTTATGAGAATCTTTTGTCCGAAATGGCAAGAACAAGATGGCAAGATGAGAATGGAGCTTCAATTTAGCTTCCTTCAAAAGTCTCTTGAAACACTTCCAACAGGCATTGAGAATACTTTAAGGGAATGTTCGCAACAGGTTTGGCTATCTTTTTAATGAAACAAAAAACTTTTTTTTTCAACAAATCCGTTAATGGTTTTAAGCAGGGCTTTAGTCATGGTTAGCACTGTCCGTTTGTCCCAGTTTGACAAGTTTCCGTCAGAATCCATTTGTTCAACAGGACAGTCAATCACAGGCTGTCATTTTTTAAATTTTTTGAAAAATGAAAAGTCTTTCGCAAAATTTGTACGGAAAAAAATATCCTGCAAATTTGTGCGTACCTGTTGACATCCATTTTCTTTATCAATAAAATCCAAAACAATTGACATTAATTTTCTGAAAAAAGCAAAAGTAACCTCAGATCTGCTTAGAACTGGATACAAATGGGTCAATCTAAAAAGTATACTGTTGTTTCTTATAAGCATCAATTTTTTTCCTGTAAAAAATGTTTTTCTAAAATTTCATAAAAGACAAAAACACAAGACATTTTAATGATCTGTTTAGAAATGGATGCAAATGGATCAGTCCTATAAGTTTCAATATTTTTTCTGTGAAAAATGTTTTTTTCTTACAAGAAATAAAAAATAGAATGTAAAAATATGGTGTGAACCTAGCCTAACATAAAGTATATAATTTCATACATGATATTCAGCAGAACGATACCCCACAATATAGCTATAAAAAATCGTTAATCATATTTCGAACCTCTATTCGTGACACAGGAACTTTTAGCAACAGCTTGCTGAGAAAAAATCCCCCACTGCTAAAATTAAAATTTTAATTACCAGATCTACTTTTTTTCCTGCCAAGAAATTAAAATATTATGAAATTAGAATAATACATGTGTGTAACTTTCCTTTGCTGAGCCTGTGTGGTTCCATTTTGGCCGATTATTGACTGACGTTCGTATTATTCTGCGTGGGGGGTATCTGAACAATAGTAGCACCTTACATCAGTCCCTGAAGCACGCAGCAGTCTCGGCAGTGGAAAATGACAATTTTTGACCCTAACAATAAAAAGGGCTTATTAACTCAATGTGAAACCAGATTAAAATCTTTAATTAGAAATTGTCAATAGGAAAGCAATGGTTAGGGGAAACTGGAAATACGGATTTAAGGATTGATTGTCTGTAGATATTGGTCTCCCCCTTCCTATTCTTCCTGCATTTACTCGCTGTTGGTTCAAAAAGAGTGGCTTGCATAGCGAAAGGTTAGCTAAAAGGGACTTTTAAAGGGGCCCCTTTTGGGTAAGGCCCAGTGCAGAGGTGGGGGTTTACGGGTGTGAAAGAAGCTGTGCTGATTATTAACGGGGCAGTGTCACACTTCTGTTTCTTATTGTTAGTTGGTGTTTTTTGGGGTTGTGCTGTAATCAGATGTGATGCATTGTAGCCTAATGAAAGCAGAGTGCCTGACGCTGGAAGTGTGTGTGATTGGCAGGCCTGCAGATTGCAAGCCGCAGGAAGGGGCTTTGCTTTAAGCAATGGTGTGAGAGAAGGCTGTGGGTGATTTTTTTTTCTGTTGGGCAGACATTTGGGAAATGACCACAGAAAATGTAATCACAGTTGGGGGCGAGCTGGGGAGGGGGAAAAGGCAGCCATCAGGGACAACTATTTGCATGTTTTATTTATTTCTTCAATGTCAGGGTCATTCTATTGTTTGGCCAGACTCTCTTGGCTGCTTGATCAGACCTTGGCTGTCCACTCATGCCTCATCTTCCTACTTTTACTACTCTGCATAATGGTTTAGGGGCGACAGCCAAGAAAAATCTGAGTACTAAATGAGGACTCCAGAACCTGAGCTGCAGCCTGTCTCCAAATCTCTAAAATGTTAAAAATGATACAATTCAAAAACCACTAAATAAATACCATGGCACATTTGCAAATAATACCTAAACCCTAGGAATCAGATATGCTGGGGGCGTACAGTGACAAATTTTTCACATATTCATAAAGCAAGAGCATTCTACTATCACAACAAAATGTGATATATATATATATATATATATATTTATATTTTATATTTATATTATATTTATATTAATATAACCAAAAAATATATATATTTTACATCTCACAATTTTTCAAACACTAATAACAAAAACAAAATAATATATATTTTTTTATATTTTATTTTTTTTATATGATGGAGAGGGGTTAATTCAAACAAGGGATTTAAAAAACCTTTTTCCCGTATGGAATTAGCCCCAGAAATTTTGGTTCTGAAAAAAAACTGTTGTTCAATTAGTTTTCTAGTCTATATCTTTGGGCTTTTAAAACTATAAGAGGTTTTAGCTCCGACATTTAAAAAATAATATTTTTATCTATCTATCTATCTATTTTATCCATCTATTTATTATCCATCTAAAAATTTCCTAACAACTATTTAAAAAAAGTTGGAATACTACTGTGGGGAAAAAAACAAATAACGCATTACGCTTTTTTAAATTATATTTAAAATTAATTATTATAATATATTTTATATATTTTATATACATATATAAATATATTATATATAGTTAAATCATTATATACAGTTTTTCATTTATAGTTGTGTATATATATGTTTTCAATATATTTTTTTTATATTTACCAAAAATTATTTTTTTATTATTTATTTATTTTATATTAAAAATATTTTTTAATATATATTTTTTATTTCCGCACATCTTCCCTTTTTATCCAGTGATCTCCAACAATTTCCTAGTTATCTTGACTTCTGACACGGCGGAGGCTTACTTGCTTCTAGAGCATGGCGTTACAATAAATGTTTGTGCTGCTAGAATAGAAGTTGCTAATCTGCCATTGAGGTGAAGTAGTGAGTGGACTATACTCTTTTGTCATATAAGTACACCAATGCACAGTGCGAAAAAGAGGTGGCGTGTGTGGAGGAGGAAGTTGATTTTTTTTTCTACTTTTGGGGGATTTTTTTTCTTTTTTTTTGCAGCATTGGTATGTTAATTGTCACCATATATGTACCTGAATAATACATATATTTATTATTTTCATATATTATGGATAATGTAAAAATAAAAATAAAGCACACAGTTATTCGTTTGTACAATTCATAAAGAAATAAAGAGTATATTTAATGAACATTGTACAATCATATTAAGCTAGGAATTATCTTCCTATATACTTTAATGTAAATGTATGTGTTACAAATATGTAATGAGATAAAAAAAAGCAATATTAGTTAAATAAGGGAATTATAAATATCATAAATTCTATTAAATGAATTCTAACATTGGTGACTTAAAATGGCACAGATAGTGACAGCATGATGCAAATATGTACAGACTCCTCTTGATCTCTGTAGTAGGCCCTCTACATGATGTTGGCCATGGCGTGAGAAAATCTATGGGCATTTGTAGTGTGTCGTTATTGTACCATTTATCGTTATTTTCATCATGGAGGAGGCAAGAAAGGGCCGAGAGGTGACTGCCTCACTTGTTGTCAAAGGGCATTGATCAGCCCTTCTCTATTTTGGATTCAGAGGTGAGGGCATGTCTCCTGGGAGCATTTTGCGTTGGTGTTCACGAAAAACCCGTGAGCTGTATTGAGTTGTGATCTGAGCGAGTGCTCATTGAAGAAAACTGTTATTGGCGTCCACATCATCCTCAGACATCGCCAGTAACACTTAAACAAGTTCACTCTGTTAATATCAAGCCACAGGGGACAGTTTGTGCCTCCTCTGCTGACCATTAGACTCCTTGATAGAGTGGACGATAAACTAGAGCCTACAGACTGGGCTTTGGCCTTAGACCTGTCATGTGGACGCTGACAGCCATGCCCGACTAAGACAGGGGCACTTGTGACCTCTGCAGTGTAGCCTAATTCAATCTCACACCAATCTGCATGAAAAGAAAAAACAGACCAGACGAGACGCTTCTACTCTGCTGAAATGTGCAGCCTACAAAATCACTCAGATTGGAGGGACTGATTTTGTTTACTAGTCTGTGTTGGTATTAGCAACAAAGGCCCAGGCATTTTGCATTGCCTCTACCTATTGATCTTAAGAACATTTCTAACTGGAGAATAATGAGGTTTGTTTAGACAGAAAACTCGAGTTTCCATTGTTTGGACAAAGTGTTTTGAACAACAAAAGGTTGTGGCTAGTTAAGACTGGCAATGTGACGATGCACCATACGAGGAGAAGCTATTCACTGTGCAAGCCTGTTTATTTCTCTTGTTTTTTTTTTCTGCTTTAAGACATCAGCCTGTAAGAACTCCTCTGCCCTGCGTTTCCGTAGGGGAGATCAAACAGGATTTCTAAGAGCCTGCAGAACTGGAGAATAGATTCAGCACAGTGTCTAATATATATTTTAATGGCAGTTTTCCGAGAGGCGTTTCATTTGTGTCATTTCTCCTCTAAGAACTGAAAAGCTAAAAAAGGTGGGAGGGAGGGTACGAGAGAGACACGTGGGCTCCACTGCTGAGCAGGATCCTCAAAAAAAGGAAAAAAGACAAATATATAGGCAGTAGAAAATGAATGAAGTGGCTTTGTTCTGACTGATTGAGGCTTCACAATATACAATGTTACTCATCATTATATCTTTCGATTTAAGCAAATTTTGTATTTGCTGTTAGACAAGCGGTAAGCGGCATCTCTGTTTTCCCATTTTATCACAGCTCAAGGTACGTAGCAGCCGATGGAGCACATATTACCAGGAACGTAAGGCTTGTGTACCGTTTGTTATAAAATAGAGGATCAATAAATCCCACATAATAAACATATAAAAAAAAGCCAAAAAGCACATCCAAGACTCAAATACCTTAATGTGCAAAACGCTGGAGCCCCAGCGAAGGGGAATACCGGACTAAATTAATTCCAGGCCATCTGTAAGTCATAAGAATTGTAATGAGAAAAATGTCAACATATAGAAGCCCAAATACACTTCTGTGCAGAGGTACAAAGATCACTATTAAATGTATTAAGAAGGGGCACAGATGTTAAAACAGCTGTGAAGCCTTTTGATCAGTCGATGCAAAGAATAACCCTTCTTTCACCGTACTCTTATTTCCTCATAGAGCAGAACCTTCTTAATACCTATACACTTTACATTTGATCAGGTCATTTGGCAGCTGCCCCCCTAAAATAAAGGAAAACATTCCTCAGGGAAACATGAGGCCAATAAAGAGTATACCCCCCTCCCGCCAGAATAAAAAGGTTAAAATCTGGAAATAGCTTTTTTTTCCCCTCCTTCTGTGTATTAAGCTCATTGAGAATAAATACAACTGCCTGCTGGAACATGGTTTATATGAAGAATATTACAAAAATCAGGTCCAAGTTTTTCATAATAAAGCATGGACCCTGATGATGTCACTTTTTAGAGGTGGTTTACAAGACTCTATATAGGGTATTTGCGATAATGAGATATAATTGACAGGCCTTAAAGGTGCAGTTAGTGGTATTATAACTGATTTCTACCAGAAATACACATTGTTATACTTACCATATTGCAGAATAAAGCCTTCCGTTTGCTAACTAATGATTATGTGAAATTAACGACCCAAAACTAATGGAAATAAATCTGGTGGTTACATAGATTTTGCTTGACTAGCTCAAGTTAAAGACGTAAGGTCAAGTTAGTAGGGCAGATGTGAGGTAAGTGAGACTGAGATAAGGAAGTAGGGTGTCATCTGAAGGGCCAGGTCAAGGTAAAGACAGGAGATTTTGTAAGTAGGACTGGCTCAAGACAATGGTCAGATATCTGTGATGAGTATAAGTTCAGGTTTAAAACAAGTGTGAAGAAGAATGACCTAAGTCAAAGTCATGAAGGTGTGCAACATAAAACTTTGACGTTCTGAGAACATGACTGTAACAAGATAAAGACAGACATAGAAATGGGTCTGGACCCTAGTCCCTGAGGGGAGACTCCTGTTCTACATATGAATCCCTGACAAAAAATGTTCCTCCATAAGGAACCCTTACACCACACCCATGGTAAGATTATCTGTTTTGAGTATCAATTCAGGTTTAATACAAGTGTGAAGAAGAATGACCAAAGTCAAAGTCATGAAGGTGTGCAACATAAAACTTTGACGTTCTGAGAACATGACTGTAACAAGATAAAGACAGTCATAGAAATGGGTCTGGACCCTGGTCCCTGAGGGGAGACACCTGTTCTACATATGAATCCCTGACAAAAAATGTTCCTCCATAAGGAACCCTTACAACAAACCCATGGTAAGAATATCTGTGATGAGTATCCATTCAGGTTTAATACAAGTGTGAAGAAGAATGACCAAAGTCAAAGTCATGAAGGCGGGGCAACATAACTTTGACGTTCTGAGAACATGACTGTAACAAGATAAAAAACCAGACATAGAAATGGGTCTGGCCCACTATTTCCCTGAGGGGAGACACCTGTTCTACATATGAATCCCTGACAAAAAATTTTCCTCCATAAGAAACCCTTACAACAAACCCATGTCTACTATAAATGGTGACATCTCTTGTTGTCTTCAGGGAACCACCAATTGTGTTCTATGAACTCCACTGGTTCATTGAAAACATTGTCTAAAATTCTGGATAAGTGGAACTTCACTAATCTTACAATCCATGAAACCTATGTGTGGAAAGTCAACGTGCATTTTTGAATTATTGGAAACTTTCCACAAAAATGTGGATTTTTTAACATCAGGGCCGAGTTGATCTCAGCGTCCAGATAGTGTCATATCAAATTGAGGTCTGGCGGTCTTGTTTCTTTCTCCACTAGAAATGTAGTACCATATTTTATATTATTATAAACCATATTGTTCTAGGAATGTCTTGTTCCACACACAGGTACAAGTATGTAGGTTCAAGTAGTAGGCATTTATACAAGTTTTCAATCTTTATCACAATATATGACTTAAGGCTGGCCTCCATCCACTTTATCTTAACAGGTGGAGAACAGATGCTCTGTTCATTCGGTGCACTTCACATCACTGACCAGATGGGTCAATGATTAACATGACTATGGGAAGTCAGCACATTGCATGTTTCTTTCTAGCAATGGCATATTAATAGTAATAGCATACCCCTTAGCTATCCCATGTTGAGATGGACAATCCTGATTTTTTGTGACAAGCCATATTAGGATTTGGTTTATTTGACAGAGTATGGGTAGGTTGCATTGTAGACTTCAATAAACAATCCCAATGAAATAATACAAAAACATAATATAAACGAGTAAGAGAAAAGTAAAAATATGAAAAACTAGTATAGATTATTATTCTCAATACATGTTGTATATTAGCTCTAGGATCATATACAGTACATTCAAACATCCCATTAATATTCCATATGGCTACATATTTTCATTGCTGCCTATACTATAGACCTGAATAGACACAGCATTTCTAAAATAAATGATTGCCATGTGGCAGCTTAACCCTGGTAGCAATGCTTAGTGCGTGAAGGCATATATGACTTCTTAGTAAGGGGGAACCCTCGTTTACATAAGAGGATAATGGGAAAATGTACATAGATTTCTTTCCTCTTTGCTGTACGCGCATATATAATTTGGGCACTCTACTTACACCTCTAAACACAAATACATAACAAAAGGCGATGCAGGAAATACTGTTTCAAGTAATTCAGTAGTACAGTAATTTGAAAATCACAAGTTAAACTCCCCGCTGTGTTTCAAAGAAGTTTCAAAACCCAGTAGGAGTGTATTAAACAGTGAACGGGAGAAAAAAAATCATTGGTAGTCACTATTTGATGTGGAAATGTACAAGAGAGGCGGCTGGCGGAAATAATTGAAAGTGGCTGATTTGATATTAATACTTCTAAACTTTCTGACCCTCAATGCTGCATCAAAGTCCTCACTTTATTAAATCTATAAATAGTTGTTTTAATATTATTACTATTATTTTAATTTATTAAAATGCAGAAAGAAAGTGAAATCTTCTGTCAGACGTGAAGCCAGTGTGAGAAGAGGAAGGTTAAATAAGCTAATATTGAACTTGTAAACTGCTATTATCATCTGTTGTTTCTTTCAGTGAGTCATAATAAAACACTTCTACCTTTACAGCATTATTTGACTTTACGCTTATTGTACTCTCTTGGGCTGCTGTACAGTGGGTTATTTATTGTATGCTTTGAATAGTAAGAAAAAATAATAATAATAAAAAAAAAATACTACAGATATGCTTTTTCCAAGAGTTCTTTTCTCCGGTTGTGAAATTGATATTAGAAGATGTTGGAAGCTATTCCCACAACACAGAGTCACATCACTTTGTGAGGTCACTGTAAAGACATCACAGGGCACCATGAATGCCATAATAATGACCACAACAAATATAAGTACAGTAAGGCCTGTAGTGCTGCCATGTCACCTGAATATGGTGGGCAGTCGCTATCTGTCAAGATGGTGTTTGGTTTCCAGCAATATTAATCGAGCAAGTGACATGACCTCAGTGGGGATGATATACTTTTACACTGTTACAACTAAGCGATAATTAGAAATGTAAGGAATTGGTAAGGTTAAGAGCCCGTCTACACGGCAAGGATAGTCGTTTCTTTACTTAGATTTGCAAAACCATCAAAAACTGTCTGTAAATCCATCTCCATATATTTCAATAAAAAATCCAAGCTGTAGTATAAACAACTCAGATTTTCAAAACCGTTGTGTTTTCTAAAAACTTTGAACATGTTCATTCTTCCGTCGTATTTCACTCTGAAAATGGTGAAAAAATTTACTATTAGGTCAAAGAGATGACATGAACAATGACCAGAAAGCTTTGTTGTTGTTTTTTGGCGTATTTTTTGGAACAGATCCCCGTGAAAAAAGTAGTGCTCTACAATGCACTGTGTGACAAAACACGATTGAAAAACCAAATCCGAAAACCACAGCAAAAATGACAACCAAGTGTAAAATACTGTCCAAATACTGGTCGGATTCCGATGCCGGACCTGATAAGTATTTGGCATTTGCCGTGTGGACACAGCCTAAGTATTCATACACACCACCATAACATACAGTAACTTAATAATACAACACTTGAAACTTCTTTGGGTAATGACTTCAACTAATTTTTTCTTTTTTCTTCTTATAGCCTAGGCCATCTTTATGTAGAGCAACAATTCTTTTTTTCTGATCCTCAGACAGTTCTTTGCCATTAGGTGCCATGTTGAGCTTTCAGTAAACAGTATTAAAGAGTTTGAGACTTATAACACCAAATTTAACACACCTACTCCCCATTCACACCTGAGACCTTATAACACTAATGAGTCATATGATACTGGGGAGGGGAAAAAGGCAAATTGGGCACAGTTTGTCCATTTTCACTTGGTGGGTATATGCACTTTTGTGGCCACTGCTTCAGACATTGATGGCTGTGTGTAGTGTAGTGTTGTTGATTGAACTGTTCTAGAAAAGTTAAGTTCTAGTAGAACTTCTCGAATTTTTAGAACTCAAACTAAACATTTTACTGTTCGTTCGAGTACATTTCTCATTCTAGCTCTATTTCCACACCATTTTCAGTTTCATTTTCAGCGGCTTTCTGCACTTTTGGCGACCATCCAATCACCTTTCTGCACTTTTGGCATCCATCCAATCAGTGCAGAGCACAGAGAAATGTCAAAAACGTCATCGCTGAGGTGTAGGGCTCTCAGTGGCTGCTTAAAATCACAGACCATGTTTAGATATATTTTCACGTATGCCTTGTGACCGTCATTATCAGCTCACTCTCCCCCTCGTACTTTACAGACTGCTCTTAGTTAGTTAGATTGAGCATTTTCTCTCCATTAGGACATCAATAGTTATGGAGTTTAGTATTGCTGGCAGATCTTTCCCAAACCCAGAGCTGTGATCTGGGCATTTGCAGGGCTTCACAGAACGCCTATCTCCATAGCAGGCCCCCATAGCAGCTGCTTCCGCTGCACCTCCTGATAGCTACTCCTACTTGCAGCGTCCTCAGCTGCTCTCAGGTAGCATTGAACGGACTGAATTGATTTTGCCTCTCAATTTTTGTCTTGTCAATCTTAGAGACATACTAAGTTGTTCCACGTATCCAGTTTACTTTTATGGATGGTAATTCCAGCTTCTCCTCACCTGTATAAGTATAAAAATTAACCAAAACATCTTCTCCCATAGGTTTTAATGGGGTTCGAAGTTTGAGTTTGAATTGAACTTCGAACCGGACTCACAAAAGTTCAATGTTTTAATTGAACTAGAACTTTATACTGTTTGACTAACACTAGGTTTAGTTATTTTTGAGGGCACCATTTAAATTTACACTGTTTATAGAAGCTGTACACTGACTACTTAACATTGTATCAAAGTGTCATATTTTCAGTGTTGTTACATGAAAAGATATAATACAATATGTACAAAATGTGAGGGGTGTACTCACTTTCTTGAGATACTCTACATGTATTAAAAATTCTGTTGCTATACCTCAATGTGCATGCCCCTATGTAGATACTACCTGTATGGCCTAAATATAACATCAGTCATGTGACCCACCACACATATTTCATGTGACCTCTGGCAGTTCACACTGTCCACATATGTAACAGTAATATATTGAGGAGTAGAACTTCTCAAGTATTATCACCTCCAGCAGTGACTTATCATGTGACCACCACACAGGTCACGTGACCCCTGGTATCTGGGTAACAGTAGCGTATGGAGGAGAAGAACTTCTCCAGTATTACTACCTCCAGCAGTGACTTATCATGTGCCACCCCGCAGGTCATGTGACCCTGGTATCCAGGTAACAGTAGTGTATAGAGGAGCAGAACTTCTCCAGTATTACTACCTTCAGCAGCGTCTTATGTGACAACCACACAGGTCATGTGACCCCTGGTCAGGTAACAGTAGTGTATAGAAGAGCAGAACTTCTCCAGTATTACTTCCTCCAGCAGTGACTTATCATGTAACCACCACACAGGTCATGTGACCCCTGGTCAGGTAACAGTAGTGTATAGAAGAGCAGAACTTCTCCAGTATTACATCCTCCAGCAGTGACTTATCATGTGACCACCACACAGGTCATGTGACTTTGTGATCCACGGTCAACAGTAGGTTATTAAGGGACAGAAATTCTCTGTTTTATACCCCCAGCAGCATTCTTTATCATTGTGATCAACCACACAAGGTCATGTGACCCTGGTATCCAGGTAAGCAGTAGTGTATTGGAGGAGCAGAAACTTTTCCATTGAATTACTACCTCAGCAGAATCTTATCATGTGATCACCACACAGGGTCATGTGGTCCTGGTTACTCCAGAGTGTCTTATCAATGTTTCAACCACACAGGTCATGTTGAACTCTGATATCCAGCTACAGTAAGGTATGGAGAGCAGACCTTCTCCAGTAGTACTACCTCCAGTAGAGTCTTATATGCGACCACCATTTACTAGGTCATGCTGACTCTGGTTCAGGTAACTGTAGGTATTAAGCGGACAGAACTTCTCCAGTTTTTCTACTTCAGCTGCGTTTAAATTATCTTGTGATCACCATCAGGTCTGTGACCGTGTTATCCAGGTAACAGTAGTGTATAGAGGAGCCAGAACTTTTCCCGTTAGTACTACCTGCAGCAGTGTCTTAGCATGGACCACCACACAGATTGTGACCCCTGCTATCCACGTGTAACAATAGGTTATTGAGGAGCAGAACTTCTCCAGTATTACTACCTCCAGCGCGTCTTATCATGTGTCCACCACCTAAAGGGGGGTACATGTGAGGCTGGTATCCAGGTAACAGTAAGTTATTAAGGGACAGAACTTCTCCAGTATTACCACCTCCAGCATTATCTTGTTATGTCTGTCAGTGCCTATGGAGAAGTCGCTCACACATTCTTGTCTCTGTGTTTGCTATGTTTTACAGGTAGCTCTATTAGTAAAACCTAGAAACAGTTATGTTTTTTTAACAGATAACTTTATTATCTTAATAATATGACATCACCTAAAGCGACAACAATTATTCGAGAAAATCCATACAGTGAAAAAGTTACTGGAATAACTATATTAATTTTATTCCACTATTGTTCTCATTCAGTTACCCCAACGATGTCCTGCAACCCTAAGGCTAATTCATCGACAGTACAGTTAGTCTATGGGAACCATTACTGTGGACAGAAATGTGGACTGTACCATTTTTTTTCTAGATAGGGGCCAATGGCAGTAGTATAGAGGAGGTACAGGAGCAGAATTTTCAACATATGTATATAAGAGAATTTTATGATTTCTTATTATATACATAATAAATAAAATCAATATAAAGTGGATAACCCCTTTAACAGAATGTAATGAGAAGCCAATTGTGATATTGTGCTACAGGAAGTTTCCATTGCACAGTAGAACAGAGCTGAGGTGTATAAGATAAATGCACAAGATTAATTCGTGAATGATATTACAATGAACCATGTGCTATTAGGTAAAAACAATAATATTCATATCTCTTAACTTTTTGGACAGTCAAAGACAGACACTTCGGCTCTTCTAGTTCGTGGTGGGAAACAGACATTTTTTCTGCATGTCTATATAGTTACATTTTAATTTACAAAATAGCACAAAAATTATCTAAATATAGAAAAAATTTACATACAAGTTGCAACAAGTCACAAAATAAAATACAATGTAATACAATACAATAATAAACAATCAGGAACCAAAGAGTCCCTTTATGGATCAATATAGTAAATGTCATGATACAAATCTGTTTCCCACATCATAAAGAGGGATATTAAAGGAGCAAAGAGGGACAGAGGGATTCGGGTTAAAAGTAGGTGCATTCCCCCCACAAGAAGGAAACTTGGAGGGGATGGATATTGTATCTGCCTTGTCCTCTTAAATAACCAACATTTGGGACTGTGCTTGGCAAACCCCAGCTATTAAGATGGTGAGAGTTTACTTTTTGTTTTTAAAGTGTACTTGACCATCATAAGGCATTGAATATGTGTTGTCCGCCCCACCACCCAGCAACGTAACAAGTGCATGTGCTAAAGTGACTGTGTTGTATGGAGCTGAACATAGCAGTGCTACTTATGTAATAGTAAGTTATTCACAGTCATGTGGAAATGCAAGCTGTTGCACAACAGTCTGCTCTTAAAATCACATGCTTCCCCATACCATATCCATTTTATTTAAACATAAAAGGTATGTTAGCATGCTCATTCTTAGCAAGAAGCCTGTGGTTAAGTCAAAAATATATGGTCTAAAAATAGTACTACTAATTGATGACTGGTAGTAGTATTAGTCAAAAAACACAGAAACAAGGCCATACTCACAGCTCAAAGGCTGGACTGAAAACTGAACCCAGTAAAGAGGTAACACTGGCCCCTATGCCACTTGGGAAAGATAAACAGGTGCAGCTGATTGCTGAGCAGGTAGCCTCACTACGCACCCTAGGGGAACAATTAGACGACATTAAATTGATAATCTGTTCACACAGTTATGCAGAAAACCCCAGTATAATAACAAGGGGACGAGATTGCAGAAATGCAAAAATACCGATAAGACAACCACTCACACACCTTGAATATATGAGGAGGGTGGTTTCTGGTATTATACTTGCATATATAGTAGTAGTACATCTGTTATTACAAAACCTTGAGTTCACTTCTAATGAAATATGCCGTATATCTGTATTGTGTTTTCCACACATGAAAATAACATAACTAGAGATGGGCGAATTGATTCTTCGAAGTGGATATTGTTTAGAATCTTCAGAAACACTCGGTTCTGAATGAAGTCGAAAGTTTGGTGGTACTTCGGGTGTGGGAACGGAAGTGGGCTTTTGATTGATAAAAAGGCTGCGAGCACATGGGTTACATGGGGCAATAGCCTCTGGGAGGAAGAAGGGCATAGCTGCAATGAAAATGTGTGGAGATGAAGCATCAGAGACCGGCGGATTTTGTGACGTCACCGCTAGTGTGAGCGATTACGTGGCCATCTTCATCGGGTCGATGTGATAGTCGACCAACTCGACAAGATAGTCTCGATGGTCGATTGGCTAGGATTATGATCGAATGACATTAAGAGTCTATGAGAGAGCAAAACACCTTCATTCTTACACCAAAACAGGGCTGGAGAAGGCTGCGAATTAACATCCACAACAGTTCAAATGGATACGTGCCTACTTTTAGGCAACACACTTAGTTATAAAACACAGAAAAAAACTCAACACATTCTACTAATCCCTGTCTGGCACCACAGCATGTCCCTTAAACCTGCATGACCAACAAATTAAAAAGTGCAGAAGGCAGTATGATTTGAACCATATTTTCTTGACTGGAAATTGAATATCCCTGTTCCGGGAATCGCAGCATGAGCCCCAAACCTGCATGACCCCAGATTTAAAAAGTGCCGGAAAAAAGGAGTCTTTCAACACATTTTTAGTTGAACTGGACATTTGACTCCTACCTGTTCCTGTACCACAGTATGACCATTAAAGTTGTTGACCACAGATTAAAAAGTGCCGGAAAAAGGAGTCTTTTAACCACCATTTTAGTTTTCACTGGACATTGACTATACTGTACCTGGGCCACAGCATGGCCGCCAAAACCTGCATGACCCAGATTAAAAAGGCAGAAAAAGGAGGAGTCTTCAATAACATTTAGTTTCACAGGACATTGACGATTACCGGTCTGGACCGCAGTATGACCATTAAACCTGTCTGTCCACCAAATTAAAAAAGTGCGGGATAGGAGTCTTTTGAACCACCATTTTAGTTTCATGGGCATGAATTACCTGTCCTGGGCCACAGCATGAGCCCAAAACCTGCATGACCCCAGATTAAAAGTGCGGGAAAAAAGGTGGTCTTTCAACCACCATTTTAGTTTCACTGGACATTTTACTGTCCCTGTCCATGGGTAGCATTGCCCCTCCGTATGAGTGCGACCCATTGAGTTCACTTGGAAATTATGGTGGTTAACGTCCATGTTCCACCCCGGTGCCCCTTTTTCTTGGAATTTCTTTTTCTCACTTTACTCAACATTCTGAGGAAGATTGTCTCTGTACTTTGTGCTCTTGTCTGTGCTCCTACTCCATGTCCTCTGAGATAACCTACATCTGTCAGTTTTCCTGTTACCTCCTTGTAGAATTCAAGAGGATTTTTTTTTACCAGCTATTTGTATCATTTTGGCATAAAAAAAAGTTTTTTAGGTAGTTTAATTTCTGAAAACACTTTTTAAAATGGTTAGATCCCACCATGTTCTTTGTTTCTCTTTTTTAAATTGTATTAAATGAGCCACTTTAGACATTGTGAAGAAAAATGTCTGTTAGAAACAAACATTTTTTTTCTTAATAGGAACCTGTTAGTATAGCTGCATGTTCAAGCAAAATGCCTCAACAAATACAAAAGCATGACCCTTGAGCCACTTTGGACAATTTGTTAAGAACAAATGTCTGTTAGAAACAAACATTTTTTATAATAGGGACCTGTAGTATTGCTGCATTTATTTTTATGATTATTATTATTTATTTTAAAGCGCCATTGATTCCCAGGGCGCTGTACATTCGAGGGGGTTACATACTTACATACGTGAAAGATGTACAGTGCTAATGACAATGTGGCAGACAGAGGAGAGGAGGACCCTACCCGCGAGGGCTTACAATCTAAAGGAGGGGGAAAGAGACAGGAGGTGGGGGCAGAAATGTCAGTGGAGGAAGGTAGTGACAAGTTTAGTGAAGGTTTTAGGCAAGCTGAAGAGATGGGTTTTAGGTTACTTTTGAAGATGGCGAGAGTGAAGAGAGTCTGATGTGTTGGGGCAGTGAGTTCAGAGTGTGGGTGTTGAAGCACGGAGAAGTCTTGGAGACGGTTGGGTGAGGAGCTGATAAGGGAGGAGCAGAGGAGAAGGTCCTATGTGAGGAGCGAGAGTGCGTGTGAGGGGTGATATTTTGAAATTAGGGCTGAGATGTATGGAGGGGAGAGGTCATGAGAGAGCTTGTAGGTCATGGATAGTAGCTTTGAAATGAATCGTGGGCAATGGAAGCCAGTGAAGGGAATGGCAGAGGGGAGAGGCTGAGGAGTAGCGAGGAGGAGAGGTGGATAAGACGGGCAAGCAGAGTTAAGGATGGTTTGGAGGGGAGCGAGGGTGCTAGCTGGGAGGCACACTGAGAAGGATGTTGCAGTAGTTAGGCGGGGAGGGGAGATGACAAGGGCATGGAAAGCATTTTTGTTAGTGTCTATAGCGAGAGGAAAGAGCGGATGCGAGAGATGTTTTTCAGGTGGAGGCGGCTAGGCAGATGGTAAGGGTTTTGGATGGGTGGTTTGATTGATAAAGCAGTGTCTAGGATTCCCCAAGCAGCGGACTTGGCGGGACAGGTGAAGTGTAGGCCGATGACTGTGATAGAGAGATCAGGGGCAGGGGGTAGAGTTGGACGGTGGAAAGAATGATAAGTTCTGTTATTCTTCCACATTTAGTTTTATGGAGACGGTGATGAGAAGAAGGAGGTAATGGAGGACAGACAGTCAGGGATCCGGGAGAGTAGAGAAAAGTGACATCTGGTGCCGGAGATTGTAGAGTGGGGTATCGTCAGCATAAGGTGTAATGAAAGCCATGTGAGGCTATGAGCTGACCGAGGCGAGGGTTGTAGATAGTGAAGGTAGTGGGCCCCATGGATGACCTTGGGGGCGACACCAACAGGAGAGAGGTTGGGGGGAGGAAGTGGAGCTGAGAATGAGAGACGCTGAAAGTTCGCCGTTCAGTGAGGTACGACGAGAATCCAGGAAAGAGCCAAGTCCGTGATGCCGGGCGAGGAGAGTTTTGAGCAGGTGGGAATGGTCGACAGTTGTCAATACGGCAGAGGCCAGGTCCAAGTGGGAGGAGCACAGAGTAGTGGTGTGAGGCTTTAGCAGTTTACTAGGTCATTAGTGACTTTTGGTTAGGGCGGGTCTTCGGTGGTGTGGTGGGGTCGATAAACCGATTGTAGTGGGTCTAAGAAGAGAGTTGCAGGAGAGGGGTGAGGACAGCTGAAGATAGATGTGCTGCTCGAGGAGTTTGGAGCAAAAGGGAGCAGTGGATGGGGCGATTGTTGGCAGAGAAGAAGGGATCCAAGGGGGGGGGTTGTTTTTTTTAGGATTGGAGTGATAGTAGCATGTTTAAAGGCAGAAGGGAAGGTTGCCAGAGGTTATTGATAGGATTTGAGAGATGGGTGAGGGCTGGGATGATAGAAGCACTGGGTCTGGGATGAGGTGGGAGGCAGTGGGTCAAGACTAAGGTAGTGAGTTGGATTTGGCCAATAAGGAGGAGAGGTGTCATGAGTGCCATTGGGGAAGCAAAGTTAAGGGGGAAGAGCAGGTTGCAAGGGTAGTGGAGGGTGGTGGGTACTGCGGGCTGAAGCTTTCTATGGATGAGGTTGATCTTCTGGGAAGTGAGTGGCAAAGTCATCTGCTGAAAGGAGGGATGGGGAGGAGGTGTTGGTGGACGGAAGAAGAGAGTTGAAGGTTTTGAATAATGTCTGGTTGTGGGGACAGGGAGGATATTGGAGTGGTGAAATAGTTCTGTTTTGGCTGAGGCGAGATCCCTGAGGGCTAGAGGCCGAGGGGAGTGCGGACTTAAAATGTCTGCAGTGAGTGTTTGTATGAGGCAAAGTCATCTATGGAGGAGTTTTCTGTCCAGCGGCGTATCGGCAACTCTGGAGCACGCCTCAGTGTTTGGTAGAGTCTGTGTGCCAGGGTTGTCTGTTGAGTTTGCGGGTTCTGTTGTGGTGTGAGAGACGCGACTGAGACAAGGGCGGTGATGATTGTATGGTTGTAGAAATGTGGTGGGCTGCGTCCTGGGTTCATTGATTGAGGAGATAGTGGAAAGAGGTTGTAAGAGAGTCAGCAGAGAGAGTTTGTGGGTTTAGGTTTTGTAGATTCCTGCGGGGTGTACTGGATATGAGACAGGAGGAGTAGGTGGGGTGGAGATAGTGGTGAAGGGTAAGCAGGTTGTGGTCGGAGATAGGGTGTGGAGAGTTAGAGAAGTCGGATAGGGAGCAGAGGCGGGTGAAGATGAGGTTCCAGTGTGTGTCCATCTTTGTGAGTGTGTCCTAGGTCCACAGGACGAGGTCAAAGGAGGGAGCAGAGGTGAAAGGAGGTTTGTTGAAGCAGAGTGTTGGGGGTCGATATTGGGGATGTTGAAGGCTCCATGATGATACGTGGGATGTCGGTGGAAGGAAAGTGGAGAAGCCAGGAAGCAAAGTGGTTTCAGAAGGCAGTGAAGGGCCTGGCGGTCGGTAGACACAGCCCACTTGGTGGTGGAAGGGGGCGTAGATGGGACGAGGCACTCCTCAAAGGAGAAGAGTGTGAGGGAAGACTGAGGTGGAGCGGGGACAAAGGGCAGGTGTCAGACAGGAGGAGGCCCGGACACCTCCACATGCTTGTTACCACCGTTGCGAGGAGTGGTGTAAGTTGGAGGCGCTAAAAGTAGAGTGCGGCAGGGAGGCTGTGTCAGAGGGGGTCAGCCAGGTTTCAGTCAAGCCAAGGAAGAGTTGGTTGGTGTGATAAACAAGTCATGTATGTAGGGAAGGAATGTTTATTACTACAGAAGCGCTTTCCCTGTGAGTCCAAGGAGAGGGATGTGGGGAGCACGGGTTAGTGGGACGTGTATCTGGTTGAAGGGATTAGCGGATATTAGTAGTGGTGAGTCTGTTCGAGGGAGCCGAGGACTATGGGTGGGAATGTGCTGGGGGTGGCCCTGGTTGGGGGATATGTCCCCGGAAGCCAGTAGGAGCAGTGAGAGGGTGAGTAGGGTGGCAGTAGGATAGACTGTAATTTGAGGGTTTGTTTTCGGTACGAGGGCATTATGAGTGAGGAAGAGGTGGTGGCGGCAGACAGAGGTGTGAGGGTGAAATGCCGGGGGGGTTTTTGAATTTCATTGTCCGCGAGGGAGTTTTGGGGTAAGCAAATAAGTGGGAGGAGAGTGGAGGGGATAATGGGGGAAAAGAAGAATTAGGTTGGGTCACGGTTGGACAGTTGGGAGTTGGTGGGACAGTCGTGGGGCGCTCTCTGGCTGGGGGCAGTGATGGAGGGTCTTGGTGGGACATCGATGGAGGCGCTTTGGCTGGGACATCGTGGAGGGCCCCCTGGGGGGACACCGAGGAGGCGCTCTCTGGCTGGGACACTGATGGAGGCGCTCTCTGGCTGGGACACTCGATGGGGCGTCCTGGGGTGGGACATCGATGGAGGCCTCTCTGGGGGGGACCTCGTGAGGCGCTCTCTGGCTGGGACATCGTGGAGGCGCTCTCGGCGGGGGCATCGTGGAGGCGCTCTCGGCTGGGGGCAGTCGATGGAGGCGCTCTCTGGTGGGGACTGTTGATGGAGACGCTCTCTGGCTGGGCAGATGATGGAAGGCGCTCTTCTGGCTGGGACAGTTGATGGAGGCGCCTTGGCTGGGACTGTTTATGAAGCGCTCTTGGCTGGGACAGTTGATGGATGGCGCTCTTGGCTGGGTCAGTGATGGAGGCGCTCTCTGCTGGGACAGTTGATAGAGGGTCACTGGTGGGGGGACTGGGATCAGTTGCATGGGGCGCTCTCTGGCGGGGATAGTTGATGAAAGCGCCTCTCTGGTGGGACAGTTGATGGAGACACTCTCTGGGCTGGGATAGTGATGGAAGCGTCTCTGGCTGGGGAAGTTGATGGAGGCACTCTAAGGGGCTGGGACAGTTGATGGAGGCGCTCACTGGCTCGGGGAACGTTGTTGGAGGCGCTCTCTGGCTGTGACAGATGAAGGAGGCGCTCTCTCTGGCTGGCAGTTGATGGAGGCGCTTCTGGCTGGGGGAAGTTGATGGATGCACTCTCTGGCTGGTACAGTTGATGGAGGCGCTCTCTGGGCTAGGACAGTTGATGGAGGCGCTCTCTGGCTGTGACAGTTTATGGAAGGCGCTCTATGGCTGGGACAGTTGTTGGAGGTACTCTCTGGCTGGGGACAGTTGATGGAGGCGCTCTTGGATGGGACAGGTGATGGAGGCACTTCTGGCTGGGACAGTTGTGTAGGCGGCTCTTCTGGTGGGACTGTATGGGAGGCGCTCTCTGGCTGGGACAGTTGATGGGAGGCGTCTCTGGTGGGGACAGTTGATGGAAGCGCTTCGGGGTGGGACAGTTGATGGAGGCGCTCTCTGGGCTGGGTGTTGATGGAGGGGCTCTCTGGCTGGGACAGTTGATGGAGGCGCTCTCTGGCTGGGACAGTTAGATGGAGCGTTCTTCTGGCCTTGGGACAGAGTTGATGGAGGGGCTCTCTGACTGGGACAGTTGATGGAAGCGCTCTCTGGCTGGGACAGTTGATGGTGGCCTCTCTGGCTGGAATGGGAAGGTATGGAGGCCGCCTCTCTGGCGGGGCAGTTGATGGAGGCACTCTCTGGCTGGGACAGTTGATGGAGGCACTCTCTGGCTGGGGACAGTTGATGGGAGGCGCTCTCTGGCTGGGACAGTTGTGGAGGCGCTCTCTGGCTGGGACAGATTGTTGGGGCGCTCAAGTGAGTAAAAATTATTATTTTTGTTAAATCTGCAAACTGTATTGAGAAAGATGTATGAGACATGTGATAGAGACTGAGTCTGCTGGAATGCAGAGTCTGCTGTGGAGCTGGAGTGTCTGTTTTGTTTCAGGGGGACTTGCTGCAGCGGAGGAAATTGCAGGTTTTATGATTAAGGACCAGGGCCTATGTTAACGGGGCTGGCGAGCATAGATCCCAGCTGGCAGGAGCGATCTATAGGGAGAGCAGGCAGTGGGGACGACAGGCACACAACCGACATCTGGAGTATTGCGGACTTATTCAGAGGGCGCAGCAGTGATTTTAATAAGGGTGAGTAAGTGGTCCCGATGTTAAAATGGCCGCGGCCGTCCGGGTAGGGGAGGGGCCCCGCCGTACCCCGGGGCCGGAGTAATTGGTTTAAACGTGTGAGATCAGAGGGGGCTTGGAGGTGCCACTATACCCGCGGTTAGGTGTCGGGAGGGTGTGTGGCTAAGCGTCGGCTAAGCGTCCGGATCTGGCTTCTCTCCGGACTGGGGCGGGGGGCAAGGCCCCCCTGCGTTAAAAATTCCCCGGATCCCGCCTTTAGTTCGAGGCTTCAGAACCTTGCAGAGCAGTAAGTCGCCAGACAGATTCTCTTTTAGTTACCTCTCCTGGCAAAAGTTATGTACCAGTTATGATCGCTGGAGGTTTTTTTTTGGGGTGGTATATTACCGCTAGTGAGGAGTCCTCTAGAAAAATTCCCCATCTTTAGGTCCATTAAATTGAATACCATGTCACATATAATAAAACCTATACTATGACACACAACGCCTGGGGGCCCTTATCCCTTTAGCTGTCCCTTTTGTTTAGCAGTTTGGCATTCGGCAGAGCTTTCTTTTTCTCTGATGAGGGGTAAGGATGGAAGGATTTAAATGGGGGGGAAAGATACCGCCCCAGATACGAGTGTGTGGACTGTGAGCAGCCCCCGCTGCTCCTGCTTCCCAATCCCCGCGCTGCTCTCACTCTGCACCGCACTTAGGGCTACCTACTCTGTTCCCCAAAATGCACAGAAAATAGGGGGAAAGGGTTAAATTTTTCCTCCCTGTGTCTGCTCCCCCCTTAATATTCTCATACTTTCTATAAATAATTTTTTTTGAAGTGGCTAAAAAGTGGGGGGGTCCCCCCCCCAGAAAAAGATGGGGGGACCAGTCCCCTCTGTACCCCCTAAAATTTCACCTAGTCTGGGCTTCCCAGCCTAGTAGACACTGGAATTGAGTTCCGTAGAAGGCACGTGATGACAACATGACTCCCGCTCTTGACTCGAGAAGAGAAGAGGTGTCTGGCGGAAAGGTGACAGGTGAGTATTATTTTTTTTTTTTTAATAGGGGTACCTGTATATTTGTTTATCTGCTGGGGCACACTGTATATCTACCTACTGGGGGCCTATGTACTTGTACTGGAGGACAGTGTATATCTACCTACTGGTGGGGCCCTATGAAACCTTCCTAAATACTTGGGGTGAATATGTACCTGCCTATCTACTGGTGAACAGTGTATATCTACCTACTGGGTGGCCTATGTACCTGCCTAACTACTGATGGGCCTATATACCTGCCTAACTACCAGGGGACAGTATATATCTACCTACTGGAGGGCTTATGTACCTGCCTAACTACTAGGGGACAGTATATATCTACCTACTGGGGGGCCTATGTGCCTATCTGCTTGGGCCCTATATACTTACCTACTAGATAGGGCCCTACATATCTACCTACTGAGGAGCGCTTTATACTTATCTAATTTAGTTGGCTGCCTACTGTTGGGGGTGTGTAGCTACCTATTGGTGACACAAATGGGGGTACTATATTTGGCTGGGGGCACTTTCGCTGTTTGGGGTACAATTACTGTGTGGGGTACCAAAGACGGCATTATTACTCTTTGGGGTGCTCTGGATGAGGAGTTTGGATAGAGGTAGGGATTGATAGGAAAGTTCTGGAAAAGTGAAAAGCCTAAGATGTTTGTGTGGTAAATTCTACAGGGACAAGTAGTGGCCAGGAGAAGACATCATTGCATTCTGAGCTGGAAGGAGAAAGAAAATGGAAAAAACAACCTATCAGAGAAGAGAAATGGAGAAGAAAAAGAGAAGAGAACAACTCCCATCAGAGAAGACGTCTGCTGTGAGTCCCTGATGTCAGGAGTTATTTTGTTTTTGTGTTGAATCAGTGCTGTATGCACTGTCATGATGGTGACCAGACCACCAGTGATCTGTGATTGCTGGTGATCTGACCCCCATGTGGTCTCTGTGGTCAGTATTATGGGTTTTAAATGGGCTTCTGTATGGTGGGCATACCCCACTTATCCCTAATTGTAAAATTGAGTGCACACCTGTTCTAACCCTGTGACAAGGGTTTCTCGTTGCCACTCGTCGGGTTTGTGCCAGGGCTGCTTTTTATTCCCAGTCTGGTCCTGGTCTCAAGAAACCTACACTACTTACAAAAAGTTAAGGATATTGACATTTTTTGAAACGTTTTAAAATGAACTAAATGAGACCATCTCTTAACATTAGACTGTACATGTCCAACTGTTCAATGTTTCAGTATTTTTTGCACAACTTGCTGATCTCTAAAAGGAGCTTAAGGGAAAAATTCCTAACAGGTGTTTGATCCCGGAATTGCCTGATAAAATTTAGGGATCAATTTTAATGAATTTAAACAGTTCCTTCGTTTCTGTTCACATTTTCATCATGAGACCAAGACAAACCTTTCAATGATCAACAGTACCTCGTTCATTGCAAGGCTTCAAGCTGGATGCTCTCAGATAGAAGTGGCCACTAAGCTAGAATTTCACAGAGTGTCATCAGCAGGTTTGCAACAGGTAAAGAGAGACTAATTAGTACAGGGGGCAAAAAAGTGAATGTCCTTGGGCTACATCACACACTATTGACAATGTCTTTGTAAACAATGTCCTGCATAATTAATTTAGTCATTGTGCCTCTACATGAACAACACAGGGATTATTTCATCTTCATGGACGACAATGCTCTATCTCATTGAGGTCACATCATTAGGGAATTGGCTGTTGGAGACTGGGATACTTCAAATGGAGTGGCCTTAACTTTCTTCAGACCTGAACCCCTTAGAAAACCTATGGGATCAGCTGAGTCACCGTGTGGAAGCTCGTAACTCTGTACCCCTGAACCTCAATGACCTGAGTGGCGCCCTTCAACAAGAGGGGGATACCATGCCTCAGCTTTACGACTTGTGAAAAAGCATGAGATGCCATTTTCCAGCTGTAAATTGATGCTCAAGGCCACATGACACGTTATTGAGACATTGACATTTTTGGGTTTATACCCCCCTTTCTCTTGTTTCTTTAAAATTGTTTGAGATAAGAAAAACAACATTGCTGCTACACTTAAATGGCATGAAATTTTTTACATTTTCCTACATTTCCCCCAAAGCCAACTGTTTGTAGTAGTGCATAATCTGGGCAGAATAAAAAACTTTGTCTAGTCACATCTGTCCCTTTTTTCTCAGGTTTCACCCCCTCCTTCCTATTCAGCATTTTTTTGCTTACCCCCAATTGCTCTCAGAGGGCAAACCTTACTCTTCTGCGCCCCCTTTTTATTTAAATTTCCCAATATTTTTGCCCATCTCTTGCGTTTTGGGTGGTGGTGGGAAGGGGGTTTTTTCCCTGCATTTTTTTCATGACCAACCCCTGTAAATAGATCCAGGAGGTTCCCGTTTTACAAATTTTCCAAAGTGGCTGTATCCACAGTCAATAATGGTGCCATAGCCAAGAGGTGCGGTGCAAAAAAACCTTTTTTCTCTATCATTAAAGTAACCCTGTCTGCAGTCACATATTATTCAGTTTAATTTCAAATCATACTGAAACACAATTTAAATAATTTAAAAAAAGGACACCACTAAATTTAAATTCTGAAAAATTTTAAAACATCTGATTTAAATTTTTCTAAAAAAATAACAGATGAGAAATAAACAAATAAGTAGCAAAAAATTGCCAAGAGCAATTACTCTAAGGAAACTAAAAAACCCCCAAAATAATAAAAACAAGTACTCATCTCTATTTTCCCAGTGACTTCTCATATGAATACATATTCTAAAACTGTAGCCCAGAGCTGAGATCTAAAAGAGTAGACAACATTTTATGTGTGATATGCTGTCAACTGACACATCTGATTATAATAAAGAGAAGCTTCAGTCACAAATTTGTATTAACATCTTTGGAACAGCAAGGGTATGTTGACACATAGCAGATTTGTTACAGAAATGTCCATTCCATACATTTGAATGAGGTTGATTCTGCAGCATGTGCATTTTTACAAACTTCATTCAGATGTATGGACTGACAACAGAAATTTCTGCAACAAATGTGCCCTAAATTCTACACTGGTAATAAAAATAATGTATTTTATATAATAAAAAAAAACAGTTGTCTTTGCATGCGCCTCATGCACAAGACTAGCAATACAGACGGCATCTTGCTGTGAACAAGAGCTATCGTAGCTTGAAACGCGTTAGCTGGTTTTACTACTTTTAAAGATTTCTCGATTCACAAAGTTTTTAGATTGGATGCCATCTGTATTGGTAGTCTTGTGCACGAGGCGCATTCAGAGACACCTGTTGTGTTGTCTGTTGAACCGCTTAGCAGTGGATATCCCAGGAAACTGATTATGAGTGGAAGCAAGTATCACTACGAGCGAGGCCAGGAATTGGCGGTGAGCCGAATGATTTCTCCTATGCTGGACATATATTTTATATTTCATATAAAACATTTCCTTTATACTATGGCACTAGGTTTCACAATGAACAAAAATCAAGTTCTATTTACTTCAGTAGGTGATTGCCTCTTCAGTGTCACTCTCTGCACTTTAAAGCAGTATTTAATATTAGACATTTATAGCATATCAACAAGATATTGCAAAAATATCTGGTAGGTGCGAGTATCACTTCTGGAAATAACCCCTGTACTCTTTTGGGGGAACCACACCCAGGGGCATAGCTATAAGGCTATGTTCACACGGCTTAATTGCGGGACGTAATTACGCCCCGAATTACCCCGGGGGGACGTGGGGCGGGCGGGAGCGAGCGGGGGGCCGGCACTTTGGGCCCCGCCCAAAGACAAACACTGCTAGGGGCGCGTAACGCCGCAAAATGACATGTAAATTTATTCCCCGCCCGGCGGCTTCCCGGGCGGGAGGGAAGTAATCCAAGTTTTTATGAAAATGTAAAACCCGAAAAGAATGGCCTTTTGGGCCCGAAATTTTGGCCACTTCGGTGCGTAATTAGGGACCAAATAGGCCCATTTTTAACCCCGTTTGAACATGCCAAGGGTCAAGTAGCATCCTACTGGCCCGTGCAGCTTGGGGGGGGGACAAAAGTCTTCCTCCCATAAGGAGTCCCATTAATGGACAGGGTACTTTTCACTTTTTGCATGGGCCCCGAAACTCAATTTTACCCCCTTGCCCACACCTATCAGTTTATAAAATCTGATAGGTGTGGGCAGAGGCGTAACTAGAATATACCATGAATGTCTGAGATTAAAATATATTTTTAATTTTCAATTCCTTTCAGTTGTTGGTTTGACAAGTTTAGACCTCATTGAAATATGGTTGAAATATGGGCTTAAATATGGACCAAATCAAGCCTTTGTTTTGTAATCATTGGATCAAACATTAATTCTTATGCTTTTTTAGTTCTGTGCATTACTTTGTTTTGATCTTAAAACCCCACTACGTTTTTTTTCCCTTTTCATTTTACCTAACTGAAATATAGTTTCAAAAAAAATATATTCCCATAATTTTTACCTATTCCTTCTACTCATCGTTAACCTATCGAAGGAAGCCCTAAGCAGCAGAAGGCATGTTTGCATCCATTAAAATTTTCAATGTATTTTTTGGGAAAAGTGCTATAAAATAAATATATGTGCTATCTCATCGTCTTCATTTTGGGCGGGATATCATAGCGTGGGACCTCTAGTCTCCCATAGGTTTTCTTCATTAAAAAGACTAAAGAAGTTTTATCACCCACTGTTTACTTTTTTAAAACTTTTTCAAAGTTTTACAATTACTCTGTCTCCTCAGGTTGTGGATGGTTCTGCAAAAAAGAAGCATATTCAATTTCAGCAACATTACTTGCGGGGCGGAGATTGTTATCTCAAACAAATACGAAAAGCCATGCTTTTCAGTCCTCACAGACATGTATCTTTTTTTTTACTGCTGAAAATTTGTTAGATATAAAATTTGCCTTGATCTCAGTCGTTTGTGGGGAACATCACCCCTGTTTCTCGCCTCAGCTAATCAAATAACAATGTCGTCTGGTATGCAGGTAATCATAAAATTTGTGCATTCAGAGCACATAAAAAACTTTTTTACCCATGACTAAAGAAAATCTATTGCCCAAAAGATTTAGAAAAACTCTTTATTTAACTGTCCCTTTAAAATCCCCCGTGGTAAAACCCTTTAAAGTTTTTCTCTTTTGAGAGGCATTAGGAAAAGGGTTGCAAGCCCAAAAAGACCCTTTTTTTAACTGTATCTAAAGCCTCTCATCCAGAAAGTCTGTACCTGCTCTGCACTGTTTTTGGGGGGAAGGAAATCAAAAAAAAGCTGCCTGTAGATGGGCTAACACAAACCAACATCCGCACTCTAAAGCACTAAACAGTCAAAAAAAACTAAAAATGATCAGAAAAGCATTTCTATTACTTTAGAAACAAAAAAATTTAGGTTTTAGTGTAAATTTTTTATCTGTTAAGCTTTAAAAAACTGCTGAAACACCCAATCAATGGGAACCTACTCAAAAAAATTATCTATTTGGTGCCTATTCAGACCTCCACATTGTATGGGGGAATGGGTACCCCCACTTTGACTTTTGCACTCTAACCATTTTAAATCAATGCAGAGTAACTTGTAGCTGGAATCTTCTCTGCCTGAAATGTGGAGGTCTGAATAAGTGCCTCCACTTAGATACAAATTTGCTGTCGCTGATGTAGATTTTGATACTCCATTCCCCCAAAAATATGTTTTGGGGCATATGCCACTTATATTTTAGGATTGTATCAGTTTCCTGATATGCTTATATTACTGAAGTGCTAATGCATTTGAAAGCCAGCATCTTCTATTCATCTACCCTATAGAATATTTACCACCTGTTTTCTCAGGTGGCTTTTTTAGGTGTTTAGGTGTTTTTCCAAAAAGACCTAAATCACTGTGGACCACCCTGTAACAGAATTAGAATAATAGCATGCAACATTCTTTGGATGTTGGCACTATCGCTGTCCATAGGAAACAACTGCTTCAGGGCAAAAATGTATACAAGGGCTACTGATAACGAAAAGAAATATAGGTCAGATGCTACAATGAAAAAAGCAACCAAGCATGGCATGAATTTTATAGACAATACAATTATTACTTTACTGAGATCCCTGGGTAATTTTACCGACAATACAATAATCACCATTCTAAGACTGCTTAAAAAAATGTAGACACTATTAGGTATTTCACAGACATGTATGTTGAGCTTGTTTGCTTCATTTTAATATTTTTAGCATACTGATGACCTGATAAAATAAGAAAGCTTATACTCACCTCTCCTTCGACCCTTATTCCAATTGCTGACTATGTGTCTTTGCCTGACGCTGTTGTTCAAAAGTTAATGTTCTGAACAGCAACATAAGGCAAAGGTATGTGACCGCTGTAGCCAATTAGTGGCTGCAGTGGGGATGTCCCATTTGGCCGGGGCCAGGAAGTAAAGAGAAGAAGACCGAAGGAGAAGAAGGATGATAGCAGTGCTAGTTCTGAGGTAAAAGAAGAAGCAAGTATAAGCTTTCTTATTTTATCAGGTCATCAGTATGCTAAAAATATTTTACTAAAATGGAGTTAACTGCCCTTTAAGCCCATTCAGAGAAGCATCATGTCTCACGCAAAATCATAAGCACTTGGTTCAGATCCCTCATACAGTACAGACAGAAGAACTGGAAGACCAACCAGAATTGCATAGTAAGTATTATAGTTAATAAATGTCACAAGACTGTTGGCGAAACATTTATTAGATTAAAAACTTGAAGGAACACCAAGCAATAAATGAAGTACAAAAACATAAAGCCCAGCAATTGCTCCCTTAACTCCACTACTTGATTTCATTTTGTCTAATTGTAGGATTTTACATAGAACCTTGCCAGAGAGTGAAATCTTAGGAGCCACCTTTCACCTTGTAATCTTTAAACAGGGATATAGTCTTTGCTGCAAGGGGTTCCCAGGTCGCTTCCCCCCAACATTGTTATCCCTGCTGCTCAGCTGACTTACAGACACAGCACAAGAAGGCAGAAGAGACGCAAAGTCCAAAAGACCAAAGGTCAGGAGGGGCAACATTTTCATGTGGTCAAAGACAGAGCCACATGACAGGATAGGCAACAGGTAGTGAGGTCAAAGACAGTCCAAGGTCTATACCAGGATTTAGAACACAGAAGTAGCAAGGGAACACCAAATATCATATATCAAGTATATACCACTAACGAAGATCAGGCACCGAAGTAGGTGAAGTGTCCCTTTAAATAGGTACTGGAGGCCTGTGATAGGAGGGGGATCCGAATGGCAGTGTGCAATGGCTCTTTAAATCAGAAAGTGCTTATAGTGAGACAAGTTAGCAGCCACTCTCTCTATAAACTAGGCTAGGCGTCAATAGTTTCCTTTAGTATAAGGAAAGCTACTTTTACAGCTGAGACTCCCCTAGCAAATGAATGTTTTGGGTGGGTACAAAAAAAGACAATGCAAGTATGATTATTGGGCCAAGTAGTCAAATTTATATTAACATTTGGTAGTTTGCTATAAGAAAAACCATTAAAACCATGTATACTATTCTAATGTTCCATTAGAGACCAAGAAAAATATCCAGTGTGGTTGTAAGATGTATGTTACAGATTAATACTGTACTGTATTGATATACAAAGCTTCATAAAACTTTTAGAGGCTAATTAAAACCATCTGCCGAGTTTCACTTTTCACTATTATTCTATAATAAACGTTGTTAGTCGTAGTATCATTCAGTCATATTATGCAGTGTATTAAAGCAACAGTAAACCAGCTTATGTTTTAAGTGCATTTACGGCAAAATATTATGCAATACTATATTATGTTTGCCAAATTTAGTTTCTTTTTTTTTTATCTCTCTCCGGATCTAGGAACTGTAAGGTACATTTACATTTATATGTACATATTAGCTGTATTTTTTATTTGCTGCACTGCTATAAGCATTGTACTTTTTATTTTTTTATCTGAAGGGGATAACAGAAAAAGGTCTATACTTACACTTAAAGGCAGGTAAAGACCAATGCCCAGCAAGATGCCAAATACTAATGAACAGACACCCTCACAACTACAATTCATATATTCTAAAAGGCTCATGGGAAAAGAGCTGGGATTCTGCAGTGCCTCCTATTGGATGTAGTGTTCCTCAAGTCGCATCTGACTCACTCAGCCTGGCAATGAGATAAGCCATGCCAGTTAATTCATCTGCAGACAGCTGTTTCAGGGTGTTTGACCCTTATGAGTGCAGAGTAGCATATTGAATGGCTGGGTGAGAGACGCTAAGGGCCAAATGTATGAACCTGTTTAGGTTGCTATGGGCAAAAGAGTGAGTTTTAAACCTAAACAGTTTCATACATGTGGCCCTAAATGTAGCTCAACAGGGGCCATATTTCTTACTCGGGAGAGGCACATGTCGTTGTGTGGAGCCTTATATGCCTTGATCACTCCACTGTAATTTAAATAGTTTCTAAAATACTCATGGGAAAAAAATGGGAGTCTATTGGACGTAGTGTTCCTCATGTCACATTCGACTTACTGAGCCTTGCAATGTGAAAGGGATTAAGCCATGCTAGGTTGCATAAATCTGCACTCACCTAAATGGTGCCTGTCTCTAATGAGAAACATTACCCCTTTTGAGCTACCTACTATAAATGAAGAGCTAGCTGCTTTGTATGATATTTGTACATAAGTGAGGCTTTTAAGAGTGCCAGCCGTACGTATGGTGCACCATGCTAACTTGCAATCTACTAATGGCACCCATTATATTTGAATAGACAGACTGCCCAGCACCCTTCAGGTGCACTAGACAAAGTACTCACCATCCAGGCTTCCCCAACATCACAAGACCAGACTGCATCCTGAACCAAAATATCAAACATTAGGCAGTAGTTTATATTTTGGTCAAACAATGTTTTAATAAACTTATAACTGATGCCTAGGACAGCCCCTTCATTTTGCTTGGTGGGAGGCTAATTCCCAGGACCTCAGTAAAATGAAGGGGCTGTGCACTTCAGCCTGTGCTTCATGGTTTACACAATTACAATAAAAACTTTGTTTGGCTCTGCACATCCAAAAGCATTTTTTGAAAAAAATGTAAGCATAGGTGCACACTGGCAAGGCAATAAGGCAATGAGGCAGCCACTCCTCATACAGACTACAAAAACTTTGTTTGGCTTTGCACATCCAAAAGCATTTTTTGAAAAATATTTTAGTGTGCCACTGACATTTGGAATAGATGTATGTTATTGCCTTGCCAGTGTGCACCTAAGCTTACATATTTTTCAAAAAATGCTTTTGGATGTGCAAAGCCAAACAAAGTTTTTGTAGTCTGTATGAGGAGTGGCTGCCTCATTGGCTCATTGCACTCCGCCTACATCTTTTAAACCAGTGCAGGATTATTCAGTAGCGAGTCCTTTTCACTTCCTGAGATGTTGTAGTCTGAACAGGCTCCAAGAGAGGTAACGTTTTAGTGTTAGGAGTCACCTGTGCTGGGATCCCCTTGACGCAATTGGGAGGTGAGCTTAAACATTTTTGATCAAAACTATGAACTAAGAATCCCAGGTTTTCATATTTCCTTAGCAGTAATGCATTTTCAAAAAATCCTATATGCCTTTGATGTGTACTTAGTTTTTAGTGTGCCTCTGACATTTGGAATAGTTACACAATTACAATATGGTGCATATGGGTATAGCTTTGCCTAATACAAGAAATCAGTCCTATTCAAGCACCCACTCCCCTTCATTCTACTAATTTGTAGGGGTCCCAGTCCTGACAATCAAACCTTGATGGTTGAATCTTAGCAGCGTTGTAAAAGATACAAGAACTTGCCAGCTGCTGATGTGTATTCTTGTTTTGTATTTTATTCATACTGTGTTCTGAGTCTGATTTTTTATCGCTGCCCATTGTCATCTGTATCTATAGTATGAACTCCCAATCCTGACCTCAGATTTGTACGACCGCTCTTCTGGCACACACTTTCTACATATCATCTGCCACTGGTTGCTAATAGAGGCTAATCCAGAGATGGAACCGGGAGGTTGCCTTTGCAAAGTCCATACTCTAGTGAGGGCCGTTTTAATGTGAAGATTGCAAATTCCCTTACTCTGTCAAGACAACTGTGCATATTTTAGCAAAGCAGGGAGGAATAGCTGTCAACTGTCTGTAGTTTATTGGCAAGATAGGGTGTCAGACAATCTGTGCCTACAGGCTCCGGAGATGTAAATCTGTTAGCGGTCACAATTCTTATTAACTCATATGGGATAAACAATTGTAGGATTCTATCATAGATAACTGTAATTAATTCATTTTCTCATTACAAAAATCATTTCTCTGGTGGATATCTTAAATATATGGTATTGGGTGCCATAATACTTCATACAAATTGTTTAACACATCTACACTAAGACATTTAAGAAGATAATGACTTCCAGAGTTCTGTAGAGTACAATTTTAAAAACTGATATATTTTGCTCTAATTAGAATGATAGATGTTATCACAAAATGACAATTTACCAACTGTATGAGGCTCTTGGCAAATTAAGAAGTACATGAGCGTATTGAGATTTTGTGTTTGCTAAATTACATTCATCACATGATTGCTGATTGGTAAATTGTCAGTTTGGGGTTATTGTGAAAATTTGTTACATAGTGTTCCTGTGAAACTATTCAGATTTGTCACATGTTTCCTCTTCCACCTGTGAAAAACCTAAGCTTATCCTCTACATGATGAGGTTGTAAAGAAAAAAACACAATGAGGACATTTACTATGACAATTACGACATTCTGGTGCAATTTGCAGCAAAACACTGGCACTTTACACCACATTTATTACATGTTTTAGACAGTTTTTAGGCACTTCTGTCCAGCATCTGACAAAAGTGGCTTTGCCAAAAGAGATGTGGCTTTACTGAAAGGGAACATGGTATAATATGTGGCGACCATGCGATAAAAAATTGCACAAAATTTTGGGACAATTGTACAATTTGGAACAATAGCAAACTAAGGCAACTACAAAATGGTGAAAAATTAGACACAAGTGTCTAAACATGCATCAGATTTATCATACATTGATAAATCTGGCGCATTTTAAAATTTCGAGTCTAAGTTCACACTAAGGGCGACCTGTATATACGGAGCTGCGCCAGTATTCTGGCGTCATTTCAGCCCAAAAACTGGCGCGGCCCTGTTTTCTAGATGTATGAGGAGGCACACTCCAAAAGTAGGTGTATTTAGCGGCACCTGCGGCACTTTGTAATGCGGCCAAGATGTGGGGGCGTTCTGGAGGTGTCGCACCACAACTGTATGATTCTACAGATTTATGACTGTAGGACGACAAAGCTAGGCGCATTACTGCTGGAACAGCCAGACCAAGTTAAAGGTGGTTTACCTGAGCCTGAGTTGTTGCAGAGGAACTAGAAAATGCTAAATCTATGATCCGCAGTAGAACAGGTTCATAGATTCTGGCGCAATCGACACTGAATTAAAGCTATTTAGAACTGGCCTATTTGTGCAAGATCATACATGTCGCCCTAACTATTAGATAGTATTCATAAATCTGCCCCCATGTTTACTACTAGCAGACCCTCAGTTCAGACAAGAAGCTGTTGACTTGATTACATGACTCACCTGAATGAGACAGATGCTATACTACTTTTATACTTCGCTACTATACTTTATTAGACTGCTACTATATTATACAATACTTAGACAGTATTATTAAATTTACCCTAGACAGTCTACAAATGCACCAGATTTTTCACAGTGGTAAATCTGGTACATCTTAAAGGGGTTTTATCATTTCATTAAATGGTCTTCAGGATAAGGGGACAATGAAAACAAGCAACTTTGCAATTGGATGTCATTAGCAAAGCTGTCTTGTATTCACAGTATTCCTTATCTTGTGTTTTTGTTTACACTGATATCCAGTCCTGGTCGATTCCCTCCGGATCCCTCCACCTTGCATTTCACTAGCTGAGAGCTCATTTACATTCTGTACAGCCCCCGGTCGAATTCATGGAGCTGTGTCTTTCACTCAGAGTAAGGGACCGTCACATTTTCACTTTATACAGGCAGAAGAAACAGAATTACACTGAAGGGCTTACACAATCAGGAAATAACACAATTTGTGTCGATCCCTGCCTGACTCAGAGTTAGGGGCCGTAGCATTTTCTCTCTCCACACCCAGCAGAAACAGACTGCAACAGATTCTACAATGAGAAAACATAACAGTTTTGTCCCGGTGCCTAACTCTCCTGCATAGAAGCGAGATCTGTGCCGTTCAAGGAGCATCTCCAGCTGTGAGAGGAGAAGAGTTCAGTTGCTAAGTCTAGATTGAATGCAGCCTGTGGTATGTATACAGCTCTTACAAAGTAAGACTGCAGGGAGAGACACAGTGACATGTGGCAGTGACATGTGGACTCAGAGAGGGAGGGAGTCTCGGGAGCCAGCATGCACAGTGAAGGGGGGTTGATGTCACCCAGCTGGGAGGGGAAGAAACGCCCCTGCATTTCCAGAGTTGAGACGCTGAGAGCAGTGTGAATCAGCCGAACTAAGGAAGCGATACATCCCCTTTAAGACACTGTTTTCTAACTGCATACCATATGTTTGCTTAGTTTATGACAATAATTATACCCAAACTTAGTCACATGATGTTGCACACTCCTTCGTGCCAAGCCATACCTACTCCACCAGAGCCAGAACAAGGCACTTTGGTGCCCTAGACATGTAAGACCTAACCTGATGCACTTAGCCTGCACCCTTCCCAACTAAGCTTCACAAACAATTTTCTATGGATGATGCCTCTAAATAATGGTCATGTACCTACCACACAGTACAGCCATACAAGCAGCAAATATTATCACCATACTGTTGCTGCAAAAAACAGTATACCAAGGCCAATATTATCAATGATACTTCTTACACAGACCAAATAATAACGCCATATCATGACCACATACCACCACCAGGGCCGTCTCTTCCATTGGGCCAGGTAGGCACTTGCCCGGGGGCCCTCTAAGGTCAGGGGCCCCGTCAGTCAGCTGCCTACCCTGCCCAGTGGCAGTGAATACATCCGGACTGCCGTGCTCCCCTGTTGCGCTGTGCCTGCGGGGCTTACTCTTTGCAGCACAGACAGGGCGGCGCGGCAGTAAAGGGCAGGGGCCGGGCTTAAAGCGATGCTCTGTACGTGTGCTGATGCGGCCCCTGGGCCCCTGCCTGCGCTTAGTTCTTCACGAGCGGGCAGGACAGCCCCGCAGTGAAGAAAAGCAGGTTGCCAGAGTGCAGAAATCCTCCTGCCAACCCCTGCTCTGTTGCTAGCAGAGGGAGGGGGGCCGGGACCGTGAGCCCCTTTTCAATCTGACCACGACGGAGAAGGCGGCAGCAGTGTGGTAGCCACTGACAGCTGCTAAAATAAATACATCGCTTTACTGACTGTGCTCCCGGAATGTCCAGCTCCCTGAAATGTAACAGAGCAGACCTGGACACTCCTGGAGCACTAAAGCTAATCTAAAACACATCTCCCTCCAAGCCTCATGATAAGGACTGGAGATCAGTAGTCCCCAGCAGAGCCAGGTTCACAATAGAAACAGATGACTTTTCCCCCCCCCTCTTGTCTCATTTGTTGTTCATTGAAAAACCTTTCCCATTTCTGCATATGTATGATTTATATGCAGTATGTATATATATATAATAATTATATAAAATATTATATATAATATATATTATATTATATATAATCTCTACTGTGCTTCGGGAGTGTCCAGATCTGCTCTGGACGTTGCAGGGAGCCGGACGCTGCACATTCCGGGAGCACGGTAGAGCAATGTATATACATATACACTGCACATAAATCATATATATGCAGAGGGGGGAAGTTTACAATAAACAGCAAATGAGACAAGAGGGGACAGCATCTGTTCTGTGTGAACACTGGCTCGTTTGGGGACTTATTACACCAACATTAACAGAGTATCAATAACTTTAACAGTTTCATGTGTTTGGCCCCCCTAAGCCCCAGGGACACACAGCTACTCATATACAGTAATAATGTATTTATAGTGGTCTTCTGTTTACTTTTGTTTTGGTGGTCATCATTTCTGAAGCCCCTGATTGGGTTCCGCAGTCAAGGTGCCATTGTGGGACTTCACCACTTTAAAGAAAAATGGCTTGGAGTGGTGAAGTCAGACAATGGCACCTTGATGCTGAACCCAATCAGGGGACTTCAAAATGACGACCACCAAAAAAAAAGGAGGTAAAGAAAAGCAGGAGGTCCCCCATTATACATGACAAAACAAACATTTCAAAAAGAAAGAGTTTTCAAACTCTAATTAAAAAAAGACAAAATTTTTACATACCGTAACTATTTTATATGGGCGGCCGTGTGACCTGGCGTTAAAGGGGATGTCTCACTACATTGATTCCTCTCCCCTCAGTCCTGTTTTCTTGGCTTCATTTTGAATTTCAGGGGGTGTTTACTGGCTTCCACTAGCCTGCAGTAGAAGCCAGGTCTGTAGCTTAGAAACCAGTGTGGCAGCCTATCGGGAGAGATCACACAGGTCTGTAGCTATAGAAAACCCAGCGCGGCAGCCTATCAGGAGAGATCACACAGGTCTGTAGCTATAGCAACCAGCGCTGGCAGCCTATCAGGAGAGATCACACAGGTCTGTAGCTATAGCAACCAGCACTGGCAGCCTATCAGGAGAGATCACACAGGTCTGTAGTTATGGTGACCTGAGGAGCTGATGCAGCCCATACAAGAGAGTTTATCTAGGAATAGGAAGGATACTATTAATGGACACATATTGCAAAGTGACTTGTTTTTGCAAGATCTTTAACATAAAACGCAATCCTTGCAGTGAGACGACCACTTTAAGATAGCTGTCACATGAAACTGTTATGAGTTTGCTTTCCCAAAAATTGTTCCTGTAAGGGTGGGTTCAAAATACGATATTGTATATGCCTGAGGGATCTGTCAGGATATTGTGAAAAGAAGTTCCACCGGCAGATAAATGCGGCAGAAACATAGGGAATAATAGAGCAGGTTAGCCCTGTGTGGGGTACATTCTGCTCTATTTCTCAGTGATACACTTATTTTACAGGGGCTTAATAGCATAGTTTATTATCCCCAATGGGTTTTGTATGGTATTTGCTCCAGTACCTTTTTTTTCATGGTACCCCAACGGATACCTTGAACAGTGTAATATCGTACTGTGAACCCACCCAAAGTGCTTGTGGTGTTTGGGGGGGCCCAGTGCACAACTCTGCCCGGGGGCCCATGAGGGTGTTAAGACGGCCCTGATCACCACCACATAGTAACTGAATTATATCGCCATACTGTTCCTGAAAATAAACCATTGCACTAGTACTACTACTACTGATATTCCTGCCATACAGTGATCATAGAGGGGTAGATACCCGTTGTACACAAGTGCTCTGCAGACATATAATTGATAACAGTGCAGGGACTCACAGGTGACAGCTTTTCTGACTGGAGTTGTTTTCCCTTTTCTTCTGCATCCTGTCCAGACCGCCATGATGACGTCAGGCCACAACCCATCCCTGAAAAATTGACCACACAATTATCTTAGAATCCTCACTTTTTCAGCACTTCCCTATCAGATTCCAACCGCTGTATAAACTTCACATGGGGTGATAGATGGAGGTCAGGGGGCTATGTGTTAATAGGTGGAGGGTGTATATGGGGTGATAGGTGGGGTGGGATGATGGGGGTTGTATTTTGTGTTGCACTTTGTTGCATAACACAATAATGGGGATAGAAGGGGCAGGAGAGCGGATACAAGCCACAGCTTACCGGCACAATCTTCTGTGGGAAGACAGTGAAACAACCCCCTGGAGATTGTGCTGCAGTTATGGCTTGTACCCCCCCAGGATCATATTATATGGCCTGAATTCCATCTCTTTCACTCATCTGAAATTCAGCCAAAACCATGGACTTCAGGGGTGCAGAGAATGGAGTTTAGTACTGTCATGTAGTGTCGTTTTTGTGGTGCTTCTATTTTTCTACAGATTCCCTCCTTTGGACTATGTTGGATGCATTAGGCTATATCTGACCAGCATTGGATCTATTTATTTAATAAATTGGTCAATAAGAGCTGGTGTTGGGGAGTGTTTGGCTGCGTTCACACGGCAGTGGACAAATACCGGTCGGTTTAGCCCTCCCCCTCCCATTGAGGTGTTCATATTATGTCCGGAAACCGGACGGAAGAATGAACATGCTCAATGTTTTGTGAGCGGCCCGCGGGCGGAAAGACCGCCGGGCGGAAAACCCGTGCAGTGAGGACTGCTGCACAGGTTTTCCATAGAGCACAATAGTGCTAATTTTTGGCCGTTTTTTCAGGCGGTCTGAAAAACCGCAAACTGGCTGAAAAACCGGCCGAAAACCCTTGCCGTGGTGACATGCCCTTTAAATAAACTGTTTTTGTCAGCATCTGTTTTTTTTTAACCATTTTTATCCAGTGTCAGTAATGGAGGTGTCTGAAAGATAGCTCTACATTACTATCACTGGGGCTTGGTGTCAGCCAGCAGTGTTTGTTGGCACCTGAGGCTGATGCTAACCTCTTTCCACCAAAACCCCAGTACCAAATGTACCAGGGGCACTAGAAAGAGCCAGATTACCGTCAGAAACTGATCCTTTAATGTGATGTTCTGCTTCTGGGACAGCTGCAGGCTGGTATTTTTAGGGCGAAAAGGGTGCAATCTAAATGAACTTTGCCATCCTGAGAGTATCAGTCTGCAGCTGCTGGTTTTACCTTGGCTGGTTTTGAAAAAAGGGAAGACCCCATATAATTTTCTTTTTATGATTTTCAAGAAAAAAAACAACAACATAGGGTCCCTCCCTTTTTCTTTATCAGCAAAGGTAAAACCAGCAACTGCAGCCTGATACTTTCAGGATGTGAAGGTCCATAAATATTGGGCCATTCCCAAACCTTAAAATACCAGCCCTCAGTTGTCCCAGAAGCAGACCATCACATTAGAAGGTCCACTTTTGATGGTGACCCAGCTCTTGCCGGTACCGCTGGTACATTGTTTACTGGGTTAATAGTGAAAGGGGTTTAGTTTCAGCCTTGGGTGACAACAAACACTGCTGGCTGACACCAAGCCCCAGCGACAGTAATGGATAGACGCTTTACTTAAACACTCCCCAACACCAGTCCTTGTTGACCATTTTATTAAAGAAATGGATCCAATTCTGGCTTGACGAATCTGGACTAGTCCAAAAGGGAAACCTGTAAAGAAAACAGAAACACTACACTGATAAATAATAGGCTAGATAGGCTACCTAGCACCCTGGAGTGCTGGGTGATGACCCATACTCCACAGCAACCTCTAAACCTCCCTTCCCCCACCACTCTAAACTTTCTTCTGCCCCCTCATCAACTACTTCCCGTCCACTCTAAACCAGCTGAGCTCACAACTCTAAACTACTAAGCCCGCTCCATATTTGCCAAGGCAGAGGTAAGCGCTCTGCTTCTGCCTATATGTCATCCAGGCCCTGTACTCTACTACTTTGTGATGCAAAGCTTGCAACATTTTGTGGTATAAATTGTGCCAGAATTCTGGCACAGTTGACATAGAAAATCTGTCCTATAGTCTGCATGTATTATGTCAGCAAACAGAACCCAGAATATTAGCTCAGGACAGTGAAATTACAAGGGGCACTTGACACTTACATTTACAGATCATGCTGCAGCTAAAAATGTTACTGCCCTTATTGACAGTGCCTAATACAGGCTACAATTGCTTGGACACAAGTCAATCAAGTCAATTTTTTTCCAATAATTGTCCAATGTAAGTGGGACTTTAGGCATCACAGTCACAGTAGATTTGAATCTGCACATTTATTTCTCTTTGTTATGAGGATCTGTCTTATTGTTTATTTGTCATTACATGATAATGTAACATATAAGTTATCATTTTTTTCAATAATTTTTACAGCACAAGACGTTAGAATATCTTTTTAGCAAGGGTGAAATAAAACAAAAAAAAATACTAATCTTGTTAGGTCCTGGCAGACCCACAGCCGAGTTCAGGACTATTGGATTATTGTTCTTGGGGCAACACTAATTGGAGAAGAATTGTTAACTGAACTCCCTTGTGGAAACATTGAGTATCCGTTTCAGAACCAAAAACATTAGTGTATGGGGACATTACAATGGGTACTTGCCATTTACATTTACTGACTGTTAGGCCTGTCTCCACAGCACTGCTTTCTGGTCAGATTTTCGATGGATTTAGTATTTAGAATTTCCAAAGGCATTTTAGGCTATGCCATGTCGACATAGCCTTACATTTACTAATGTTTTAATACAAAAATCACAGCAAAATAATAACCCAATTAAAATATACCTTTTAATAGATATGCATTAAAATTCATTTAAATACCCCCACAAATGACGAACCTAGAATAGGTAAGCATACCAGAGGGTGTATCAAGGCATGCGAAACAGCCTCAAAAATAGAAATATACTTAAGGGATAATAACCCAAAATAATCTTATCTATAAAGTCCCTCAAAAGGTAACTAGTAAAGCAGAGACATCGCCCCGATAAGGGCGGCTCCAAAAACTAAACCCTCAAATGCGCCCTATCCTAGAATGAAAAACTAAACCACATCACTTCATAAGAAATAATAATAATACACATGACACTGTGATATAAAACTTCCATTATCTATAGAAAAACCATATCCTTCTTCAGAATATCCACAGGTATGGTACTGTATTTTTGGAATGCTGTGTGACCTGCGAAGATGCAAGCTGTCCCTTTGTGTCATTCGCTACCAGCTTTATAATAAAAGAGTCACCTTTCGTTGTAATCCTGCCTGTTATGATAATGAGGAGACTGCTTGGAAGTGATCTCTACAAAAGAGGAAGTGTCAGCCTATTGTGAAGCTCAGTTGTCAAAGCGACAAATGCAAGATTTCAGGATTTTTTGCAATATAGACAACATAACACGGAGATCTTTTTATTTTCTGTCAATATTGCTTTTATTGATTAGTAGTTTATTCTGTAATATATTACATTTCACAGTCTTTCAAGACATCTAGATGTCTGCACTAAAATAGCAAAAATTATGTAGTGTTGACATTATTGTTAATATGTCTCATTTATCTAAAGACCTTCTGATTACAAACAGCAAAGCCACCATCAGAATCAATTTAAAGACAATGCATTGTTTTGTGACAAGTCAAAATCTTATGATAAATGATCTGCTTTTCTACTCTTAGAAACTCTATATAACATATTTTCTTATCTTTGCTCACCTTTTCTTTTCAGCCAATCCTACTGTCATGGCAAAGAGTGATGTTTTCAATCCAGTGGTGTCCCTGCTCTAGTACAAGAAATATTGGTTGATTAATGGGTCCTCTACAATTTAGTCCTTGCTTAGGTTTGATTAATGTATCCTAATTTAGTGTAGAGGAAAAGTCTGGGAAGGCGAAATTGTCAAACTTAATTGACCTAGTTTGTAACTATTAGCTTGGTCTATACTTTACATTATATATGGCTTATATCAGTTGACAAAAAAACATTATAAACTATGGTTTTAATCTCTGCTTCTGAATACAAATACACTAGTTAATTAATCCTTTTTATTAAGTGCTGGCAATGTTTATATGATGCATGGTCTACAGGGTATAGTTTCTTTTCTATTAAATTCAATATTTCTTATTTGCTACGCTTATGTAAGAAGGAATTGTTATTTATAAAGCAAATGTACAACATCCTTATTGTGTATAGTAATAATTCATTTCCAAAATTTTCTTTTGTCTCTAACACTACAAAAAGGGAACTATAATATGAGGCACCACCAGGGCAGGATTACAGGGAGGCATGTACCCTATGATCTCCACCATGTAGATGAGCTAGTATCCCTTTACTTGCCATAGGACTTTTAAAAGATAAATCCAGGAAATTGTTTTCCCCATCCCTGATTCAGCCAGAAATGCTTACTTTATGGGTAGAGCATATATAAATTCTGCCTCTTTTGAGTCCAAATAACTGGGAGACTCCCGTAAGACTCAAAGAGATGGTAAGTAGTGTTGCATAAATCTGTCACTGGTTCGACCTCTCAAACCAACTGAAATTTCTTACTCTGTTCCTAGCCCTAATTTTAACTCCTATTATAACTCGAACTGTAAATTGAGGTAAGGGAAGTGCAGTCACCCCGACTTAATTTCCAGTCCCTCGCCACATTAGGCTAGCCATAGCGGAAGCACCGCAGCATAAGTAACCCTATGAAGGCCTGAAAACCATAACCTCAACAAGGGTTAGGGTTACAATGAAAGAGATTTCTTGGCAATTTACATCATAATTTGATTTGGGCCAATCTGAATGAAACCACTCTGATGTGGGTCAAATTTTACTTTAACCCAGAGCACAACAATATTGTTACATATACTTTTGTTTATAATTTTTTTTTTTTACTCCTGTCAAAAATGATGGAATCACCACATGAATGACTGATATGATACAAACCAATGACTTTCATAGCTGCACTTCAGCTGGCTTAAAAAGACATACCCTAAACAAATGAAAAGAAATTATTTTACATAAAAAAACACACTCCACCGACGACTTTGCCATTTACAATCACTCCTCAACTTCAAGTCTGCACTTACCTCTGACAAACAGGATTACTTTACCACTGTCATATCCTCTCTGTCAACCCCAGACAACTATTCAGCACCTTCAACTCTCTTCTCCGTCCCCCGGCACCCGCTCCCCCATCTCTCCTCTCAGTGGATGATTTAATCACTCACTTACTAAACAAGATCAACCTCTTCAGAGAAAGCTTCATCCCACAGTCCCCACCGCCCACCTCTATGTCTGCACAGTCCCGACCACCCACCTCTTTACCTGCTCTATGCTCTACTCCCTTAGCCTGCTTCTCCCTTATTTTGCATGACAAGTTTTTCTCTCTGCTCCCCAAATTCAACCTCATTACCTGTAATCTTGACCCATTGACATCCTACCTCATCCCTGACTTTAGGGGATATCCCAGCCCTCACCCATCTTTTCAACCTATCGTTGACCTCTGCCATTTTCCCTTCCTCCTTTAAACATGTTTCTATCACACTCATCCTTAAGAGACCATCTCTTGACGCCCTCCTCTCTGTCCAACTATCTCACTATATCCATCTACCTCTAAACACCCTGGACAGCACATCTATCTTGAACTGTCCTCCCATCTCTCATTCAATGCTCTTCTTGATCCACGTCAATCTGGTTATTCGATCACACCACTCTACCGAGACTGCCCTCACTAAAGTCACCAATGACCTAATAACTGCTAAAGCCTAATCCCACTACTCTGTGCTTCTCCGCTGTAGGAAGGCTCAAGGTACTATTGTTGACGGACGATATGTGTCACGGATCTGGCTGAGGTCGGCGAAGTAAAGTCCATTTATTCTGGTGTCAGCGGCAGTAGACCACTGACACGTTTGTATTAGTAGTATGGCAGCAATGCCGTTATCCGGGTCGGGCTTTTACTGGAGCAGTCAGAAGAGTTGGGTGGGATGACTGCTCCCACATTCCAGGCCAGGGCTTACCAGGCATATATAAGGCCAGCAGGCTCAGGTGAGGAGGGGTCTGGTTCCCTACCTGTCCAAACTGCTCAGTGGAGCGAGTGGTGGGGTGAGAGCCAGAGCTGGGCCTTGATAACCCTGGAAAACTGAGACCTGCATGCGGTTTCCTAACCCTGGGAAACGGAGTATGGTACTGTACCTGTCACAGAGACTGCAATTGCGATATGTTTTTTGTTTTTTTTGGCTGAAGCAAGCCTGCCATTTATTTTCCTGTTTATGGACAGTGCCAAAAAAAGATTGCAGTGTTTCCCAGTTAAAAGTCTGATATCGTTTGAGCTATTCCCTACACTGCTTAGACCTGTCCTCTGCCTTTTACATTGTCAACCACTGCCTAATGTTAAAAATCCACTCCGCCCCTGGCATCACAGACTTGGATCTTTCCTGGATCGCCTCATACCTCACTGATCGGACATTCAGCATTTCTCACTCTCACACCTCCTCCTCTTCCCACCTGTTCTCTGTTGGTGTCCCCCAGGGGTCAGTCATGGGTCCCCTACTATTTTCTATCTACACTCTTGGCCTGGATCAGCTTATAGCATCACATGGCTTTCAGTACCACCTGTATGCTGATTACTAGAGATGAGTGATTGCTAATAAAATTGAGATCGAGTCGATTCTCAATTTTGAAGAAAATCGATTCAATTTTCGATCCGATCATCAATTTCTCACCTTTAATTTTTGGAGAAGAAGAAGAAGGTTATGATAGACACTCTGGAATCCTGGAGAACAGAGAGTTAACATCTGGGCCGGAGATGTAAAGTTGGGTGTCATCAGTAGTGTTGATCGATTTAATCAAGAAAAGTTACAATCGAGTTGATTTTTACGGTTTTCTCGATCTCGATCCGATTTTTTTCGGTAAAACCGGGTAATCGCAATTGAGACTTGCAATTGACGCCCTGCACCTTTTTCAATTTGACTATAAGCTGCTTTCTGTACTTTTGGCACCATCCAATCAGTGCACAGCACAAAGGGGGGTCAAAAACATCACCACTGAGGCTGTAGGGATCTCATTGGCTGCTAAAATCACGTGACCGTCTTATGTGTATGTCACTGTATTTCCTATTGAACGCCATTTCGACTTTACGCTATGTACTGAACACACTGGTGCCCCTGTGTGCTTGTTTTCCAGCAGTCAGAAACACCATTTTCTAGCAGTTTTAAACAAGAAAAGCTGCTAGTTAGATTAGTCGGGGGGAGGGGGACAACTAGCTTAGGGAATCTTACACATCAATAGTTAGGGAGTTTTGTATAGCTTTTGTATAGTGTATAGTTTTGTATAGCTGGCTGCATTTTTCCCATCTTTATTCAGAGTGCCCAAAAGATCATTTTTAAATTTAGACAAAAAAGTATCTTGTTTTTCTTGAAACTTAAAAAAAAATCTTATAGTAGCAAAGTAACAATGTATCAACCTCTGTAAATTTCTCTCTGGTTAGCCTTAAATCTCTTTGAAAAACTCCAAATTAAGAAGAATAATATCCAAAACATAACTGTTCGAAATAGATTCAAAACGTGATCTGAAGTCCAAATCTTGAGAAAAGTTGGACATAAGGATGATCTCATTCCTCTTGTAACTTTACCTTGAAAAAATTCTTCAAGGTGACAAAATTTGTATTCAAATTAAACCACTTTTTTAGATAAGGATTCATATTGCCTCTGTTGTAAACCCCAAAGGGACATTCAAAAAAATCCGCTCACCTTCTTTTAACCCAAAGACACCACCCCTTAAAAAGGGGGGACTGAGTTCATACCTTCCGCATTTGATGGAATTTCATCCATTTTAAACGATGTGCAAAAAGCTTGGAAACCAACAATATACACAAAAAAAGTCCAGCAGCACTATAGAAAAATAGAAAACCAAAACTTCCTGTCACATGATCGCCCAGTGTATGCTGGGAAGAGTGGCAAAATTCGGCCCCCCGTCCTCGCGGGCAGGGAGCTGAAGAAGAAACGCAAGTGCCCCCAGGATAGGTGAGTGGTTAACTGTGTGGGGGTGGGGGGAAAATTTTGCTGGGGGGCTATCATGGAAAGGGGGGAGCTGTCATGGAGGATGGGGGAGCTTTCATGGAGGATGGGGGGGGGGCTGTCATGAGGGGAGGGGACTTTTGGAGGTGGGGAGCTTTCATGGAGGAGGGGGAGCTGTCTGGGGGTGGGGGGCTGCATGGAGGGTGGGGGGGGGGGCTTCTGGAGATGGGGGAACTTTAAAATGGGGGGGGGGATGGGGGAGATGGGGGGATCTGGGAGAGGGGGATGGTGGATGGGGCATATGGGAGAGGGGGAAGTGAGATGGGGCTATATGGGAGAGGGGGGTGTGAGTGGGAGCTATAGTGGGGAGGGGGGAAATGAGATGGGAGCTATCGGGAAAGGGGATGGTGAATTTTGGGGCAAACTGGGGGGGGGATGGTGGAGGGAGCTATAGTGGAGACGGGGGGTGGGGAGATGGGGGCTATACAGTGAGCGGGAGGGGGATTGTGATATTGGGGCTATACTGGGAGCGGTGATGGTGAGATTGGGGCTATATGTTGGAGATTGGGAAGTGGAGATGGGAGCAATACTGGGATAAGGGAAGTGAGATGGTGAGTCAATGTGAAGAGGGTCAATACATGGAGAAGGGACGTAATGTCAAAAAAGGCCGCACAATATGATCCTAGGGAGTTAAAGGCCACTCTAGCACAAACTTCAGGGGTTAACCCCCAGAAGATTGTGTCTGTAAGTTTGTGACCTATACCGCCCTCTCCCATCCCTGCCCCTATCACCCCATAAACTACCCACTCCACCCTCCACGCTATCACCTCTATAGCTCCCAACCTCCACCTATAACCCCATAAACGTCCCACTGCTTGTCACCCAATAGCCTCCCACCTCCACCTTCCACCCCATAGCCTTTACCCCATCTGTCACCTATCAGTCACTATGTGGTGGTGATGTTTGGTCATGGTGAGGTGGTATTAAGCAGTCTAAAATGAGTTGTTTGATATCGTCAATGATATGCTGGTATTATTCATCTCTTTGTAAAAAGTCAGTATCATTGCTAAATTGGTCCCTTCTATACTGTTTGGTCAGCTAACAGTATGGATGATAATAAATTTCTGCTTGTATAGCAGTATTAATGTGGTGACTGTAAGTCACCATTAGCCAAACGTCATCTGTAGAAAAACTGTCTTTATAACCTAATTGTATTGGGATTTATTCACAACAATATTAATTCTATGGTTAGTGGCTTGGGGAATTTCTTTTTATTTTTGCGTAGTTGTGTTGTGAGAGGGTTGTGTGTTTGTAGCGACATTGTCTTATCTATAGCCTTGTCCCGGCCCTGCTAATAGCATAATCATCAGCTGCATATCAACAAAAAAAAAGTCGGCGTTCTCAAAAGTCAATTGCGCCTGTCCAGAAGTCCAAAAGAACTACAAAATCTCCTATGAACTACTAAACTGATGTGCGCATGTCCAGAAGTTCCAGAAGACTGCAAAACCTCCTGTGAACTACAACTTCTATTTGCACATGACCGGAAATTACCAACATTCAGAAATAATGGAAAAGCATCCAGTAACATAATTAATAACATACATTACAAGGCAAGCATACATAAAAACCGAATTAACAGCTCAACATGCGCTAAACCCAGCGGTAAATAAAATGAATACCTTACAATTTGGACATAATCGGCAATAAAAGCCAAACACTTTAACATATATAATGAAAAAGATATTCACCATTAAATGCAGCATGTATGGCTCAACCTTGATCTGGAGAGCATACACACCCGCAAAACTCCATCAAAACTGCCTAGTCCCCATGGGTAAAATATCTATCTATCTGTCTATCTATCTTACATCTTTAACCCCCACCCCAACCTCTCCATATTTAAGAAAATTAGTCATCTTCCAATGACTATCTGGTAATCCTTTCAAGTTGAGAAGTAGACACTCATGCATGTGACTCCCTATTTCAAATTAACTATCTTTATTATTTTTATAACTTCCAAAGACTTAAACAAGGATAGTTGTATGAAAGAAGGGTCATACGGTAGTTTCATCCCCATGTATGTGGAGCAGTAATCTCTCTGGGCATGTGAAAGTTTAGTGAGAAGCCCAGTGGCGGTTAACTTGTTGGAAGAAATGGCAAAATATGAAAGGCACACCTAAAGTCCTTCACATTACAGAAGTCAGCATGACATGCTGGCATGTCATTTTGTCTGGTAACCAATTAGTCAGAGTCAGGCTGACCAAATGAGCTGTATTATTTATCAGACACGGCCAAGATTCCTATTGGCAAATACGTGTGGAATTGTTTTTTTTGTCATGTTACCAAACCACAAAGAAACCACCGCAAATGTACAAAAACATGACAGAAATGCTGATTGTCCAATACATGATATCACCTGCAACAAAAGGAAGTTCAATGTCTCTTTTAGATGACTTTATGGAAGACCTATCATCATTTCTACCTATGAGGAAAAAACACAAAAATTTAAGAAATTATGAACTTTTCTCCAAAACACATCATTAGCAAATCAGAGGGTTTCCCTTGTATTACAGGGAAAAAAGTTTTACATTCAGTTTATCAAAGAGAGGTCACAATCTGGTAAGATCTCTCCTTCTCTGGGACATACCAACTGCACAGGGGAAGCTGATTTTGGGCAGCACATGAATGGTGAATAAACTATGTTTGCTTATATCTGGTCATGATTTGTGATTTCTCAGTTCATAGGCTAAAATAGGAGAATTGATTCACCATTTTTTTCCCACAAATTATCATACAATTGAATCACAAACAAAGGGAATTAATTCATCAATGCATCCCAACGGGCTGTAAATCAGAAAAACGCAAATCTTTGCATTTTATGGAGGAGGAGGATATAGTTGTTTGTTAAGGGTTAATCTGAACCTCATTATATACTGTACACAGCCTTCCGCAGCCATGGCACAATGAGGACATAGCTATGACCGGACTAGCCTCTTTTGCTACTCCTTCTGCTCCATAATACTTAGTAATCCATATTATAGCTGCTAATACAATACAGTTTTTCCCTAAAAATAAGACTGAATCTTAATTTTTGCTCCAAAAGACACATTACGGCTTATTTTCAGGGAATGTATTATTTTTTCATTTGCAACAATCTACATTTATGCATGGATTTCAAAATTTAACTGATTTTACAAGTTTTTGTCCTTCAGTTGATTTGTGTCTTCCAGGACGAGGATGTGCAGACTGTGGCCTCTGTATTCCTATAGTGTTTTTTCCTCTTTGCTCCATGAACTCAGATGGTGCATGTGCCATGACAGCGCAGTAAAAGCACAACTTTGTCACACATATCAGAGAAAAGCACTGTTCTCTCACAACAGTCGTTCAACTGAGGCCGAGCTGCTTGTTTGGTCTAACATTGTGGCTGTGAGATGGGATGTAGCACAATTAAGGATTTTAATTCATTGCACTATCCTTACACTGACTCATTTGTTTTCCCCATAGGCAGCACTACCATGTGTCCCCAGCAGGTGAAATAAAAACCCTTGAGCATCATAACTTAGCTATAGCTTCTACTACATTCACTGCACACCCCACAACTGTATGCAGTGTGTATTTTATAAATCATATTGTGTGTTGCAATGGACGTACTAAATGTTTCTGTCTGGCTGACAATCTTAACTAGAGCTCATTTTTGGGGTAGGGTTAATACTATGAGCATCACAAAAAAATACACACACAGAACAGCAAGATCGCTGCATCTCACTCCTCCTTTGTGATCCACCATACTTCATATGATGTGTTAGGCAGAGAAAAGTCTTTTCCGCACGGAGAGTCGCCGTCCAGGCTCAGACGTCACCAAAGGACCTTGTACCAGAACCCCAATACACCAGCGGATAAGGTCTTTTTCCATATTTTTAATTTCCAATAAAAGGGCTACAGGATATTAAAAAAGATGTGTGTATCCGCTAACACTTTCTGACCCTATACTGGTTCCTGTGAACCACAGCATAACAAAACATAAAAAGTCAACACATATATAACATACATTTAAAAAAATCAATGAGAGGCTACACGTGTCAGAGGGTATTCCTAGCATTAACTCCTTCAATACTAACAAAACTTTAGATGTATACATGGCTATGCAGCATATGTTTATCTACAAATGTGTTCACATCATTTATTTTCACAAAACTTTAAATGTATGCGCGGCTGTGCAACATATATTTATCTACAACTGTATTCCGTTAATTTCTTTTCACAAAACTTTAGATGTATGCACAGCTATGCAGCATATGTTTATATACAAATGTGTTCACATTATTTCTTTTTACTGCATCATCTTTTCTGCTCTGTTATAATTTGTATTTTTATTTTTATTTATAAATAAATACAAATAATAGCAGAGCAGAAAAGATAATGCAGTAAAAACAAATAATGTGAACACATTTGTATATAAATATATGCTGCAGAGCTGTGCATACATCTAAAGTTTTGTGAAAATAAATTATGTGCACATTTGTAGATAAACATATGCTGCATAGCCGTGTATGTATCTAAAGCTTTGTTAGTATTGAAGGAGTTAATTCTAGGAACACCCTCTGACACGTGTAGCCTCTCATTGATTTTTAAATGTCTGTATAAACGTGTTGACTTTGTATGTGTTTGTTATGCTTGAGTCAATTGACCGAAATATAGGTCAGAAACGCATTAGCGGATACACACATCTTTTTAGTAACTATCCTTTACCTTTTATTGGAAATAAAAATTGGAAAGACCTTATTCCGGCTGGTGTATTGGTTTCCGATGTAAGGACCTTTTGGTGATCACAAAAAAATGATACGGATTATTTTCGCTTTATTTTTGGAGAAATACGGCAACATCCAGCATAAAGATAGCAGCACAGATCCCCCCTATGTTCACATCTTGCAGTCTTGCAGTCTTCCTCTTCACAGTGGACTTTCCCATCTCAAGCAATCTCACGGATCTGTCAAAATAATGATCTATCATTGCTGCCAGTGAAGAGTCTGACTTCAGCTGACTTGTCTCTCTTTCTTGAAGGAAAACAACTTTATAGTAACAAAATGTAGTAATAAATGAATATGTTTTGCCTGTAAATCAGTAGAATTACAAGTAAAACATTTTCATTTTTTAATTATCGATATTTGAGAAAGCGTTTATTTATTCTAAGTTCAGCTTCCTCATGATTACTTCTACATAGAGGTTGAAAAGAAGAGAGGACACATCCTTGTCTGTCACCCTCTTTTGTATTACATTTTTCTTTATTGCTGTACCTGGTTCACACTGTGGCTTCTTAATTGTCATAGACCTCATAAACCTGAATAGATAGAACGGAACTCCTACTTTGCTTGGTGCTTCCCAAAGACTACCAGTTTACCATGTTTAACACAGTAAAAAGTCTTGCTATAATCAATGAAGCACAGGTAGAGCTTTATTGGTACTCTCTCGCCTTTTCTATGAACTAACTCAAGTTTGTGATGTGATCACTGGTTCCTTTGCCTTTACGGGATCCAGCATTTTCCTAGCATGTTGCTATTTTTCTAGAATTGTAACAATCCCAAGCATTGCCTTTCTTTGGCAGAGGGATGAAAACTGATCTTTTCCAGTCTTTTGGCCATGCCATTACTGCGATTTTACTGTGAAATTACTGCAATTTTTGCTGTGATTTTTGTGCAGCAATGTACAGCATTAATTGCTGGGTCTTCTTGCATAAAAAAAACAAAAAAAACATATAAAAAAAAACCGCATCAAAAACGCAGCCCTAGGGGTGCTTTCCTCACCGTGCATTATTTGATCGCTTTTTTCAATGCGTTTTTGTGCAGAAGGGCACAGCAATAAATGCTGTAGATTGCTGCACAAAAATCGCGGTAAAATCCCGATCAAAAACGCACCAAAAACGCACCGTGTGAAAGCACCCTTAGGCAATGTTCACACGGCTTATTTCAGAACGTATTTACGTCGGATTGCCGATCGTAAATACGTTCCGAATTCAGTGAAAATCGTTCACAATAAGGTGCCACTAAGTGTGTCACTTATCTGAACTGATTTCTGCGACGGATACACCATCCCCAATCATTATATTGTGAATCCGTCCGAAATTTTAATTTCACATGGCCACATGTTTTTACAGCCGATTGCGGCGCGGAACGGAGATTAAGTGTTGTCGGAACGACGACACGTATTTCCCATTAGAATCAATGAAAACTGGCCAGTTTACATGTTTGTAACAGACTTCGCAACGGATTTTTTGCGAGCCGTAAAAACGGCTGCAAATCCGTTGCGAAATAAGCCTGTGAACGATCCTGTAGGTGCATTCACACTGTGCGTTTATGGTGCGTTTATTTTGTGCGTTTTTTTGCGGATGCGTATTTAGTGCAACAAGTATATCATTAATTTGCTGTGCCTTCCTGCACAAAAAACGCATCCAAAAAAACGCACCAAAACCGCACTGTGTGAAAGCACCCTTAGGGTGGTCAGTGATGACATTAGCATATACATGGTCAAGCAATATTATTATGACCCCTTCTTATTTTAGACGTCGGTAGCATGTAGCTAAAGAAATTTTACATGTCATACACCTGGTCTTGTTTGGTAGAGAAAATTGATCCCTTTCTATTATTACTGGCAAAGGATGAAGTCAACCTTGTTGAAATGTTGCCCAAATGTGGGAAGTCCAAGTGTAGAAGCACTGCTTCAGCTGGATATAGAAGGTGTTGGTGATTGTAAGCTTAGGTGTCATTCACCGGTGCGTTTGGTGCGTTTTTTGATGCGTTTTGTTTCATGCATTTTTTGTTGCAGGAAGGTACATGCAAATTAATGCTAGTACATGCTGCACAAAAATCGCGCGGCAAAAACGCAGTAATTAACCGCAAAATTACCGCGATATTTGCCGCAATTGGTGTGCATTAATGTACACATTAATTGCTGTACCTTCCCTGCACAAAACATGTCATTGAAAAACGCATCAAAAACGCACCAAAACGTCCTTTTGAAAACACCCTTAGTCTTCTGTAATAATGACGAAAAGCTGTATTCCTCCCAGTTTCATTATATTATTTGGAGTGAAGAGGGTTAAATGGATGGAATACCATATAGCAAATCTTGCATATGATAGTAATACAACCTTGCTGGCAGAGAGTAGAAAGGACATAAAAAAGCTGATCCTAAAGCTAAAAGCGAAAATTTGGGATTTTATCTGAAAATCAAGAAAACCAGGATCATGATTGCCACCAAAAAGAAGTCCACGTAAAAAAACAACAATGAAGAAATAGAAGTGGGCAACTGCTTAATATTTCCTAGATCCCTAACTGATCACGGAGTTGGTTCGAGAGGAAAGATCAAGGTTGACATATATGAATGGGACTGCGGCAGAAGTCTGGCATCTTTTCAGTCCAACATCTAGCACAACCCAGTTCGCAATAGTTTTAAACCTGCCGCACGCCAATATCAGGCGCATTACAGAGCGCCCGCCGCACTTTGCAATGCATCTGAGATCAGGCGGTGTGCGGGAGGTGGTGCGCACTAGAACCGTACAAAGGAACACATTTATAGCTTCAGTACGGCAATTCCAGGCGCATTACTGCTGGAAGGGGTAAACTACTTTCAAAGTGGTTTACCTGATCCAGAATTGTCGTTTCTGCGCTAGAATGCACTTGATTTATGACCCGCAATAGAGCAGGTTCATAAATCAGGCACATTCTACACTATTTATATACGCAGAAAAATTGGCATCTAAGCGGCATTAATCATACATGTCGTCCCAAGTGTCAATTAGCACTGGGGTGTTCAGCCATGGTGAGCATGGACCACATATAGAAGTGCAAGGATATGTCATTTGCCACTTAAGAAAAACTGATGACTGCCATTATGTTCCCAATTGTGACATATGGCTGTGAGATCTGAACACCCATTAAAATTAAAACTAAAATCTTACACTAAACCTCACTAAAACTGAACTTCTAGCCATCCCTCCATCTGCTAGCCGTCCTCAAACTGCTGTTTCTGTTTCAGTGTGTTGCACCACCATAACTCCTAGGCAGCAGGCCCTGTGCTTGGGGTTAATATAATAATTCTGATCTGTCCTTCAACATGTATATCCAATCCCTTCCCCGCACCTGTTACCTCCCACCACGAATAACAACTCCAGAAACCGACCCTTTTCTCAACAGCTGGAAACAACTCAAACTCTCATTACTGCACATATTCTTTCTCATCTTGATTACTGTAACTCCTTGCTTATCGGTCTCTGTCTCTGCAAACTTTCCCCTCTCCAATCTGTCCTGAATGCAGCAGCCAGACTCATCTTTCTCTCCAGCCGCTATACTGATGCCTCTGCCCTGTGTCAGTCACTGCACTGGTTGCCCATTCAGTACAGGATACAACATAAACTCTTCACTCTCACCCATAAAGCTCTCCACAGCAATACAACCCTCTACTTCTCCTCCCTCATCTCTGTCTACCACCCTACCCGGTCTCTCTGCTCTGCTGATGATCTTAGACTATATGCTCAGTCATCTGAACCTCCCATGCCCGTCTCCAAGATTTTTCATGTGCGTCACCAGTTCTCTGGAACATGCTACCGCGGGCCATCAGGCGCAATCACAACCATCATAGTTTTAAAGAGGCCCTGATAATACATCTTCTCAGTCTGGCCTACCAGAATCCCTAATTGCTAACTCCCCACTCTCTATCGCACACATTTCTGTCACTCCCTACAATTCGGCACTTATCTGTATATAAATGTACTGTATGGGTGGCAGGTTCATCCAAATTAAACCACTCCATATTTATGTCACATGGCAGGACCATTGTAAACCTAGCACTTCTTACCCTTCTTCTCACCTTACACCCTAAGATTGTAAGCTCTTGCAAGCAGGGCCGTCCCACCTTGTGTCTCATCTGTAAGTAGCTTTTCATTATGCACTGTATGTCTTTTAGTCTGTACCTACACCCTCCAAATTGTAAAGTGCTGCGGAATATGTTGGCGCTATAAAAATAAAGGTTATTATTATTTTAAAAAAATCTGTGCTTTTGAGCTGTTTTGCTGGAGATGAATTCAACAAAACACATGAATAACTAGGATCACCAATAAAGATGTTCTTCTTTATATAAACGCAGAATTGACCCTGGAATGTGAGATCGCCAGACAGAAACTGATTTTGATTATGTGATGAGGACGAAATCACAAAAAATTAGATGCTATTCAGTATTGTTAATAGTAAAAAGAACAGGGAGGACCAAAGGTTGGTTAGATACCATCAAGAATGACACAGGATTGAATATCAAGCAATTAAAAGAAGCTGCGGAAAGCATGGTGAGAACTGGAGTAAACAGTCTTCCCTGCCCGGAAGAAAAAAAAAAAAAAAAAAAACAAAAAAATAAAAAAAAAAATTCCTATCCTTTGGCGGTCTCCAACTTACCCATACTCCCCGCCCTGGTAACAATCATGGCGGAGGTGTAGGCCTTCTCCTGTCTGACATCTGTTCCTTTTTCCCCACTCCACCTCTGCCTTTCCTCACACTCTCATCCTTTGAGGTGCACTCTGTCCGCATCTACTCCAACTCCAACCTCCAAGTGGCTGTTGTCCACTGACCGCCAGGCCCTGCCACCACTTTCCTTGAAAACTTTGCTTCCTGGCTTCTCCACTTTCTCTCCACAGACATACCTACTATTATCATGGGAGATTTCAACATCCCAATCGACACACCCCACTCTGCTGCCAACAAACTCCTTTCACTCTGCTCTACCTTCGACCTCTCACAGTGGACCTCTGGAGCCACTCACAAAGATGGACACACACTGGACCTCATCTTTCCCCCTATCTAACCCGTCCAACTTTCCCCACCCCATATCTGACCACAACCTGCTTACTTTTTCACCCTCACCTATCCCTCCTGTCTCAAATCTAGCACACCCCTGCAGAAACCTACAAAACCTTAACCCTCATACTCTCTCTGACTCTCTTGCACCTCTTCCTACCATATTCTTACTTGATGACCCGGACACAGCCACCGCTGTCTACAACCACACAATCACCACCACCCTTGACTCAGTCGCTCCTCTCACACACAATAGAACCCGCAAAATCAACAGACAACCCTGGAACACAGACTCAACTAAACATCTGAGGCAAGCTTCCAGAATTGCTGAACGCTGCTGTAAGAAAATCCACTCCACCGATGACTTTGCCTCATACAATCACTCCACACATTTAAATCTGCGCTTACTTCACCACTATCATATTCTCTGTCTCACAATCTCAGACAACTATTTAACACTTTCAACTCTCTCTTCTGGCTACTAGCACCTCCTCCACATCTCTCCTCTCAGCAGATGACTTTTCCACTCACTTTCTACACAAGATCAACCTCATCAGAGAAAGCTTCACCCCACAGTCCCCAGCACCCACCTCTATATCTGCACAATGCTCTTCCCCATTAACATGTTTTCCTACTGCTACTCATGATAACCTTTCCTCTCTAACTGTCCAAATCCCAACCACACACCTGGTATTCTTGACCCACTGCCATCCCACCAAATACCAGACCTTAGTGCTGTTATCATCCCAGCCCAACAACCTTTTTCAACCTATCGCTAACCTCTGGCATCTTCCCTTCCTCCTTTAAACACGCTACCATCACACCCATCCTTAAAAAAACATCTCTTGATCCCTCCTCAGTGTCCAAGTATCGCCCTTTCTCATTGCTTCCTTTTGCCTCCAAACTCCTGGAACAGCACATCTATCTTCAACAGTCTTCATACCTCTTCTCCAACTCTCTTCTTGGCCCACTACAATCTGGCTTCCGATCCGACCACTCTACCGAAAACGCTCTAACCAAGGTCATTAATGACCTAGAAACTGCTAAAGCCTCACACCATTACTCTGTCCTTTTCCTCCTAGACCTGTCATCTGCCTTTAACACTGTTGACCATTCCCACCTCTACAAATTTCTCATCCCTCGGCAATCACAGATTGGCACTTTCCTGGATTTCCTCATACCTCCCTGATTGGACATTCAGCGTCTCTCACTCTCGCACCACCTCCTCGTCCCACCTGCTCTGTGTTGATGTCCACCAGGGTTCAGTCCTGGACTCACTACTCTTCTCTCTCTACACTCTTGGCCTGGGTCAGCTCATAGCTTCACACGGCTTCCAAAACCATCTATAGGCTGATGACACACAGCTCTACATCTCCAGCCCAGATATTAACTCTCTGCTCACCCAGATCCTAGACTGTCTATCGTCCATTTCCTCCTTCTTTTCTTCCCGTTTCCTAAAACTAAATGTGGAGAAAACCGAATTCATCAGCTTTCCACCGTCCCACTCTATCCCTCCACCTGATCTCTCTATCACAGTCAATGGCTCTACACTCTCACCTGTCCCGCAAGTCTGTTGCCTTGGGATAACCTTCGACTCCTCTCTGTCCTTCAAACCACATGTCCAAGCCCTTACCTCCTCCAGAAAAATATCTCTTGTGTCTGCTCATTCCAAAAATACTTTGTCATCTCCCGCATAGACTACTGCAACACCCTTCTCTGTGGCCTCCCATCTAGCAGTCTTGCTCCCCTTAAAACCATCCTAAACTCTGCTGCCCGTCTTATCCACCTCTCTCCTCACTACTCCTCTGCCTCTCCCATCTGCCAATTGATTCACTGGCTACCCATTGCTCAGCGCATTCATTTCAAGTTACTAACCATGACCTACAAAGCTCTCTATAACCTTGTTCCTCCATACCTTTCTGCCTTAGTCTCCAGATATCTCCCCTCACGCAATCTCCACTCTTTACAGGACTTTCTTCTTTGCTCTCTTCAGCTCCTCACACAACCGTCTCCAAGATTTCTCTCGTGCTTCCCCCATACTCTGGAACTCACTGCTCCAACACATCAGACTCTCCTCCACTTTCACCAGCTTCAAAAGCAACCTGAAAACCCATCTCTTCAGGATTGCCTATAACCTACAATAACCCTGCTGCCACTGTGCTACCCCACAAACATGTGTGCACCTTACCTTCTGTCTCTTTCCTTCTCCATTATAGATTGTAAGCCCTCGCGGGCAGGGTCCTCTCTCTCTCATTCATCGTCACCATTATACTTGTTTCACTTATGTTATGTATGTAACCCCCCTTGAAAGTACAGCACCATGGAATCAATGGTTCTGTAAAATAAATAAGCGTGTTACGCTGGAGGTGATGACACTATGTAGTTTGTATGGGATTATTGCATTGTTCTTTATAATCTCTGTTTTTGCCTTACTTACATGTGTGGACACCACGACTTTATAATTTTATTACTATAGACCTATCTGAAGATGGTAAGGGTTTGTTTTCTTGCATTGAGTTTTGAAGATCTATTCTTGTTACCTTGTATCCTAGTCAAATGATCTTTTTCTAATCACTTTACCTTTATGCTATCTATGACTGGTATTGTACTTCTTCTTGTGTCCTAGTACTTTTCTGCTCCTCATATGTGCTTTTCCTTGCCCTATAATGTAACTTCTGGCTTTCCTTCCACATATTATTCTAATTATTAGCTATAATAATAAAGTACTAAGCTAGCATAATATTCATTTTGCCTCACTATTTCTTCAGTCTCATGTGCTATTTGGGGTGTTTGTTAATTGAAAAAACAGTTTTAAAAAATGTTTCTTCAATCAACACATTGTACAACACTTAAATTAAATCTAACCCCACCAAAAATACCTAAAACTATCAAGTTACTTGTTACCTGTATTTTGTCAGTCATTTTTATACACTATTAAATACACATAAAAAGCAGTACAAAAATAACCTTTATAAATCTAGCATTAAAGCAGTACAATTTCCTAAAGTCTTATACACTCACACAGCTTTATTTTGTATGGTGTCATAACAGAGCATTTTAGGAGGTACATATAGCCTCTAATGTTCCTCGATATGCTTCTGATTGTATATGGATGGAGAATAGGTCCATACATACAATACCGGACATCCTTTGAAGAACCCTGTGCTTCCATATAGCCTCTTAATGCAGGATGTACCATTTGCATGAGGACTTATTTTCTAAAAGAACCTGTGGGCAAGGTATTCTGGTGCCCTAGGCAAATATGGCATGTAGCGCCCCCACTCCTCCCCTTCCAATGTAAAATTCAGCTCATTCCATACCTCTTTGTGCCCCTTTCCTGCCTGGGGTGAAGCGGAGCCCTAGACGGTTGCCTACCTTCGCCTACCCGTCGTCCCGGCCCTGTTCTGCACCACACATTTCAT
>JAODAL010014271.1:0-88088 GCA_025379985.1 Phyllomedusa bahiana
TTCCCCTTCAATTTGGATTTTTTTCAAAAAATTTTGACTATAAACATGGGCGGTAGCTGTTTATTCGTATGGATGTTATGGAGTTAAATTCTTCAGTAGTGCGGGTGGAGAGCCCATTATCAACAATAGCTGGGCCCTCCTCTGAGAAGACAGGGATGGTTTATTACCATCCTTGCCTTCTCAATCACTATGTATAGAATGCAAAAGGAGCGCTGTATACACGGACAGGTAGGAAGCCAACACAGGCTGAGCTTTCTTATTTTACTATGTGACCGACACAGCTCAGTAACTGCCTGATCTGCTGGGTCTCATCAGACCCAGATTAGCTCTGCAGGGAATGTATTTCCACTGTAACTGGGGCAAATGTATCAGCTAACATATCAGCCCCAGTTACAGGGGAAATCACCAAAAAAATTATACAAAATGCCTTCCTAAGGTCTTTTTCTGACCTTATGGGGAGCACAATGTTTAAAACAAAATAACAAAAAACTACATATGCACAAAATAAAATATTATTAACCCCTTAAGCCCCAGGCCTGAAAAGTAGTTAATGACCAGAACATTTTTTTTAGTTTTTGCCTCCTTGTGTTTCAACAGTTGTAACTTTTTATTTTTTCAATGACGCAGTTGGATGAGGTCTCATTTTATTCGAGACAAGTTGTACTTTATGGAGGAATAGTTTAAGTTCACTTATAAATAATTGCAGAATTTTTTTTTAATTTTTTAGTTTTTTCATTTTTTTTTACATCATTCACATTTCACACTTAATAACTTGTTAAATTAATTCTACAGATTATTACGGTCGTGTGGATACCTAGTATGTGAAGGGTTTTTTGTGTGTGTAATATATGCACAATTATTTTTTATTAAATATTTATTTATTTTTTTTATTCTTTTTTTTACACTTTTTATGTTTTTTACTTTTTGTTTTTTTAAATCCCATGAAGGGAGAACTGTTTTTTTTTTTTTTTACACTTGGTAATGTATTAGCATATTCATATATGCTAATACATTATAATCTGTGTCAGTCTGACTCAGGCAGAGATCGGGGCAGCACACAGTCTGACCTGGTCACTGGCTTGTTACACAGACTGCCCTGGGGCCACTTTAGGTCCCCAGGGCTGACTGTGCAGCTGTTCCCCGGGCTCTGTCGGGTCATCGGGTGTTCTGATCACCCGACAGAGCAGGAAAACCCTTTGATTGCACTGCAGTGGCGATCCGCGGCAATCAAGGGTTAAAGCACCGAGGTTGCGGGGGTTCCCCCGCTTCCGGTGCTCGCAGGAGCTGCGCTGGGATCGGGGCTGTGTAGTACAGCCCCGATCCCAGCGTGCTGCGGCGCCTGGAGCCGCAAACTCCCGATATTCTGCAGCGACGCAAAAGACGTCGCTGTAGCACGAACGACCCGCACAGCCGACTTCAAAAGTCGGTGGGCGGTCGTTAAGGGGTTAAAATAAATACTAAGGCTATGTCTACACAGCATAGTATTACTGTCGGATTTTCAGCAGTATTTCGATCCGCCGAAAATCCGCCGGTATACTGTGCTACATATACAGCAATGAAGAATCTGTGCTGTCGGCTATACAGCACTGATTTAAAATCTGGCGAAATATGCAACATGTTGTATATTCCGCCGGTTTCTGCTTGGATCTGCATCATTGAATGTATGGGGCCGACGGCAAATCTGAAAACCGACCACCGCTTTTGCACAAATCTACGTAAAAAAATGCGTTTCTGCAGCGGTCCAGTAATGTCAAAATACCGTCGTATTTTGGACGCCATTTCGACAGTGCTGTGTCGACTTAGCCTAACAGCCAAAACCCCAACTTTTAGCCCTGCCCAACGACTCTAAGGCTAGGTTCACACGGCTTAAAATGGGCCGTATTTCAGTCCGTAATTACGCACCGAAGTGCGCCAATTACGGGCCGAAAACGGCCCATTCATTACGGTAATCCATAGTTCTCATAGAGAACTATGGATAACGTCTCCTCTCCCTGCCCGGCGAAGCCGCCGGGCGGGGAGATAATTGACATGTCACTTTCTAGCGGCGTATACGCGCCGCTAGCAGTGGTTGTCTATGGGCCGGCGAAGTGCCGGCCCCCCGCTCACTCCCCCGCTCCCGCCACGCCCCCGTCCACACGGCGTAATTGCGGGGCGAAATTACGCCCCGCAGTTAAGCCGTGTGAACCTAGCCTTAAACTTTATATCACCGATATATAAATGTCCAGGATTGAAAAGTGAAACAATTAAGGGCTTTTCTCTTTAGACAATTCCCCCTTGATGACTGTATGATCGCTGGGTGCCCCACTTATGGAACCCTCAGCAATCAGCTGTAGTGTTTGGAAGAATCTGCAGAAAGCGTTCAGCTTCCACAAGATCACAACCAAATAACTGAGCCATGTGTGGCTTCCACTAGCAATCATACACTCAGTGGTAAGCTGAATATCTCCTAGCCCCCTTATCTACCATACTGCATTTGCCATTATATGCATTAATAGGAGAAGCACATCCATTCAGAGACCGGTGAGGCCCTGAACATATGTCGGCCTTTTAGCAGCAGAAGGATAGGATTACCTGATGGTGAAGCATCTCAGCAAACAATAAGATGGGAGCAGACACCTGGCAAAAACAGCCCATGGAAAGAGAACGTGTTTACATATGGAGGAAAGTTCCTGGGGCATTTTCTTCAGATGAAGCTGATAATTATTTTACTCCTTCAACACAAAGAATGGAAAATGCTGGACACATCTGGGGCGATTTACAAACTGCAAACAAATGAGCCTAAATCATAAATGTGGCGGGGAAATAGGTGCATGGAGCTGCAAAACATGAGCACACATTCCCCAGAATATCTGTCTTATAGTATCTAATTTCTTTTTATCTATTTAAATTTTAATTATTATCTATCTCCTATCTATCTATCTATCTATCTATCTATCAAATCTATCTATCTATCTATCTATCTATCTATCTATCTAATATCTATCTATCTATCTACCCCATATCTATCTATCTATCTATCTATCTATCTATCTATCTATCTATCTATCTATCTATCTATCTATCTATCTATCTATCTATCTATCTATCCCATATCTATCTATCTATTATTCTATCTATCTTTTTCTATCTATCTATCTATCTATCCCATATTCTATCTATCTATCTATCTATCTATCTTATATCTATCTATCCCATATCTATCTATCTATCTATCTATCTATCTATCTATCTTTTTATCTATCTATCTATCTATCTATCTATCTATCTATCTATCTATCTATCTATCTATCTATTATTATTATTATTTATTTTTTAGCGCCCTTGGTTACAGAGCGCTGTACATTCAGGTTTCATACATAACATAGGTCAAAACAAGAAACAAGGTGACAAGTTACTAACTAACAACTGGTACAGAAGGAGAGAGGTCCCTGCCGTGAGGGCTTACACTCTAAAAGGAAGGGGGGAAGAGACAGGTGAGGGGCAGACATGGTTGTGGATAGTGTAGTGACAGCAGGGTTATTGTTGGTTGTAGGCAATCCTGAAGAGATGGTTTTCAGGTTGCTTTTGAGGCTGGTGAGAGTGGGGGAGAGTCTGATGTGTTGGGGCAGTGAGTTCCAGAGTGGGGTGAAGCACGGGAGAAGCCCTTTGGAGACGGTTGTGGGAGGAGCTGATAAGGGGAGAGCAAGAGAAGAAGGTCCTGTGGGAGCGGAGGTTGCGTGACGGGAGATATCCGGAGATTAGAGCAGAGATGTATGGAGGGGAGAGGTCATGGAGAGCCTTTGGTAGGTCAAGGTTGCTAACTTGAACTGGATTCGCTGGGCAATGGGAAGCCAGTGAAGGGATTGGAAAGAGGGGAGTGGCAGAGGAGTATCGAGGAGAGAGGTGAATCAGACGGGCAGCAGAGTTAAGGATGGATTGGAGGGAGCGAGGGTGCTATGGGGAGGCCGCAGAGAAGGATGTTGCAATAGTCTAGGCGTGAGAGGGACGAGGGCATGGCGAGCATTTTTGTGCTTTCGAAGTTAAGGAATGAACGGAAAACGGGAGATATTTTTCAGGGGGGAGGCGGCAGGTGGAGGTGAGGGTTTGGATGTGCGGTTTGAAGGACAGATTGGAGTCAAGGTTACCCCAAAGGCAGCGGACTTGTAGAGCTGGTGAGAGAGTGTAGCCATTGACTGTAAATAGAGAGATCAGGTGGAGGGATGGAGTGGGACGGTGGAAAGATGATGAATTCAGTTTTCTAAAACGTTTAACTTCAGGAGACGTGAGGAAGAAGTAGGAGGATATGGACAAAAGGGACAGTCAGGGATCCGGGAAAAGTAGAGAGGTAATATATTGGGCCGGAGATGTAGGTTGGGTTTATCGTCAGCATACAGGTGGTAATGAAAGCCTGCGATGCTATTAGTTGACCCACCCCAAATTAGTGTAGATAGAAAAGAGTAGTGGGCCCAGGACAGACCCCTGGGGTACACCAACAGAGAGCGGGCAAGAGGAGGAGGTGGTGCGTGGTGAGAGACGCTGAATGCCCGAACAGTGAGGTAGGAGGTTTATCAGGAAAGGGCCAAGTCCGTGATGCCGAGGGAGGAGGGTTTTGGGTTGAGGAGTGAGTGGTCGACAGTGTCAAAGGCGGAGGACAGGTCTGGGAGGAGAAGCACAGAGTAGTTGGCGTGAGGCTTTGGCAGTTGCTAGGTCGTTGGTGACTTTGGTTAGGGCGGTTTCTTTTAGAGTGGTGGGGTCGGAAGCCAGATTGCAGGGGGGTCAAGGAGAGAGTTGGTGGATAGATGAGAGGAAAGTTGGGAAGATAGACGTGTTGTTCGAGGATTTTTAGGGCGAATGGAAGCAGTGAGATGGGGCGATAGTTGGACAGTGAGGAGGGGTCAAGAGATGGTTTCTTAAGGATGGGTGTGATGGTCGCATGTTTAAAGGAGGAAGGGAAGATGCCAGAGGTTAATGATAGGTTGACGAGTGGGGTGGGGGCTGGGATGATAGAAGAAATGAGGTCTGGGGTGAGGTGGGATGGCAGTGGGTCAAGATTACAGGTAGTGAGGTTGGATTTGGACAGTAGAGTGGAGAGCTTGTCATGAGTGACAGTAGAGAAGGAAGATAGGGGGGGAATAGTGATGAGCAGGTGTAGAGGTGGGATGTGGGGACACTGCAGGAATAGAGATAGACAGAGGGGACTGTGGGGTGAAGCTTTGTCTAATGAGATTGATCTTATTAAGAAAGTAAGTGGCGAAGTCATCTGCTGAGAGGAGAGATGGGGGCGGGGGTGCTGGTGGACGGAGGTGAGCGTTGAAGGTTTTGAACAGTTGTCTGGGGTTTGTGAGACAGGGAGGATATAAAGGGTGGTGAAGTAGTCCTGTTTGGCTGATGAGGGGTGCAGATTTAAATGTATGCAGTGTTTGTTTGTATGAGGTGAAGTCAGTGGTTGGAGGGGGGGTTTTTCTTCCAGCGGCGTTCAGCAATTCTGGAAGCTCGCCTCACCCGTTTGGTGGAGTCTGTTTTCCAGGGTTTTTCTGGTGATTTTGCGTGTTCTGTTGTGTGTGAGAGGGGCGCCCATGTCAAGGTGGAAGTGATTGTGTTGTTGTAGAAAGGGGGTGGCTATGTCTGGGTCAGTGAATGAGAAGATGGTAGAGAGGGGAGAAAGAAATTCAAAAGAAGCCCGGGGGGTTTAAAGGGGTTGTAGGTTTCTAGGGGGAGCAGTAGAGTTGGGGTGGGGGGGGGGGCAGGTGCGGTGGAATTGGTGGAGGGAAAGGGGAGCAGGTTGTGGTCAGAGAGGGTAAAGGGGGAGATTTGAGGGGGTTAGTAGAGGACAAAGGGGGTGAGAAGTGGTCAGTGGTGTCATCTTTTTGAGTGGCTCAGGGTACTGGGTGAGGGCCGGGAAAGGAGAGTGACAGGAGTTTGTAGTAGTGGGGGGGGGGTTGTCGATTTGGGATGTTGAAATCTCCCATGATAATAGTGGGGATTTGTGGAGAGAAGTGAGGAGCCAGGAAGCGAAGTGGTCGTGGAGGTGGTGGCAGGGCTGGGGGCGATAAACAACAGCCACTTGGAGGTTGGAGGGGGGTAGATGGGACGGAGTGCACCTCGGGAGGGGAGGTGAGGGAAGGTGTGGTGGAATGGGACAAAGGCAGTATCTGACAAAGAAGGCCGACACTCCACATTTTGCCAGGGCGGGGGTTGGTAAACTGAAGCCCGCCGTAAGAGAGTCCAGCAGGGGGGTTGTTCGAGGTTCACCAAGTTTCTGTTATCAAGGAAGGTAGGTGGCGGGAGTAGAGGTCATGATGAAGAGAGCTTGTTGCCTACAGAAGTGCATTCAAGGCTCCAGACATGGGGATAGGTTTTTCGGGGTGAGGGAATGGTTTTATTTAAGGGTTATGGGAAATTGTGCTTCTTGCTGTAGGTCAGTGAAATAAGAGTGGGATGTTGAGGGGCCGGGATTGGGGGGATATGTCCCCAGCAGCAAGGAGAAGGAGGAGAGTGTGAAAGGTGTGTTGGAATAGAGCAAAAGGGGGTTTGTTAGGTTTTCGAGAAGGTTTTAATTGCTGTGAAAAGTGGAGAGCAGAGGAGTGTGAGGGTAGGATAGACGGGAGATATGAAGTCGTGCCAAGTGTGGGTTTGGAGGATAGACAAGAATTTTAGGAATAGGAGTAGTGATGATAGTGGAAAAGAAGTGCATTTTGGAGGTGTACAAAAAGCCACTAACTTAAAATTTTTTTCCCAAGGTTCATTCCTGTTCATTTTGATCAATCTGATAATTCTGAAGCACCCTTATGGAATAGCCCAATTTAAAGATATTGCCTCTATGTATTGCATTATTTTATCCCATATATCTATCTATCTATCTATCTATCTATCTATCTATCTATCTATCTGTTGCATAATGAAGTTGTCACATGTAGATTGTTAGGGTTGAAACCCAAACGGTTACATTCTAATAAGTACATTGTTATAAATTCTATTAAACCTAAATTTTTTATATTTTAAGTTATCCTCAACCTGGTTCTCCAAGGGATTGCTGGAGAAGGGAACAAACTGGATGTGCGTATTGGAGACCATCAATTTAAATATATAAGATCTATAATGGATTAATTCATAGATAGATAAACAATGAAGAAATTGAATGATAGTTAAATCGATGAGAACAGATGAATAGAGGTAGACAGATAGATATGACACTAGAAAGACATATACACAGATAAACAATGAATAAATGGAAAGCTAAACAATTAAAAAAGATAGATATTAGAGAGAACTGTATAGATAGATATTAGATATGAGTAGATGAAAGGTAGATAGACAGATGGATAAATAGATAGATAGAAATAGATAGCTAAGATAGATGCATAGATGGGTGATAGATAAATATGAGATAAATAAATAGATATGATATAGATAGATATAGGCTAGTGGAAAGTATAGATGAAATAGATAGTTTTATGGAATGATAGGGATGATAAGATGATGGATGGATGGATTTGGGCCCTGTTAGTAGATGGTATGAGATGATGTTTGGGCTTATAGATAGATGATAGATAGTATGAGATGGATAGATGGTTATGTAGGGTGAGATAGATATGAGATGGATAGATAGATGGTAATAGAAAAGAAGATAGATAGATAGATAGATAGATAGATATGAGATAGATTAAAAAGCCTGGTAGAAAATGATAATGTTCTTTCTTTTCTATTCTGTATGTAACAACCCTTATCTTTCCTTTCCCAGTTTTTTCATTGTTCTTTTCAGGCACCTAATGCTCCTGGAAATTAGCCTGATGCTAAATATTAAATATCAACAGACAATCACGCCACCTTTGTGAGTGAAATAATAAGCAGAACTGAAGGAAAATAAAAGTTTATTTGGTCTCAATGCAGTCGGCACAGCAACGACACTTTTCTTAGGGTTTAAAAGGGAATTCTGCTGTGGGTGTGACAGTTAATTAAGGCTTGTCACTGCGCCATACAATGCAGTCATTACATGCGCTGGAGCGGCCGCTTTATGCTCCAAATTTAAGATGTAAAACCTCATGATATAAAGGTTTCTGCTTCTTGAAAAATAAAGGTGTTTTAACGGTTATTGGTGTTGCTTTCGAGTTCACACTCCGAGCGTCTCGCTTTCTATGAATGTCTGTGAAGTCTGAGGACATTTCTTCTTCTTCATTTTCCCTCCAGGGAATTTCTAAATCACTAAGACTCTTTCTATCAGTATAAAATGTTCTGTTCTCCTCTGTTCAAAGAGATCTGAGAGAGTTTTCATGAAGGACATTGGAAGGTCTTGATCACAGCCTGAGGAGAGATTTTGGAGATGGTGACAAGAGAATGAACAACTCAGTTAATTAGGAATCCAAAAAAAAAGCAAAACAAAACAGAGCTCTATGTTCTGACCCTACTGTCTCATTGAAAAGACTTAATACACCCATGACTCCTATGTACATTGCATCCTCTTCTATTGTCTAAATCCACCGGCTTGCATTCTCTTTAAAGGAAGGATTCATTAGGAAATAAGGCAATTGCCCTTGGGAATAGATTAAGGAGGATGCGTGTTATTTATACATTGGGGTTAATCTTGGGTCATAGGTTAGACAGGACTAAAAAAAAAAACTATAGAAAGTAAAAAATTGAACTGTCAAAATAATGTCAGGCACTATAGATAGCAGTCAATAGAGAGCAAAACATGGAGTTAAATGGCTTCTCCAAGGATGTAATAGGGAATTGCATAACTAGCAGTTTCACAACATGCTGCTTCTGTAGTAGTTGGTCTATCATTGGACTTGCTGCTAAAATAAGTAATAGCAATAATAACATTATAGAGTATTAAGGCATTAGTATTTAATAGTGTTGCCCTTTGGATTCTGGTTCAATAAAAATTTGACCCCAGTTTAAGTGATTTGATGTGGGTAGGCCCAAATCAAATTTTAGCAAAATTCATCATAAAGTTTACCCTAACCATAAACTGGGTTTTAGGAGATTTAAAAGAGTCTTCAGCAATTAAAAATTATTGTTTAAAGGGGCCAGGGTGGCTAAAAAAAGTAAAAAAGTTATACTTCCCTACAGGTTTTCTACTGATGCAGCTCCAGAGCTCCCCGGGATCTGCTCCTCTTGACAGGTTCTCGTTCTGACACACAGGAGAGGCTTGTGCTTCATTGTCAGTGAAAAGAACGACTCTTCACCTGTGTAATGGGTTGAGAACCTGGAAGGGAGGATGTGGGACAAGATGTACTTTCCAATGGTATATAACATATATAACCACCACTATTTTCCTTTCTCTCCAGTAACCACTATGGATCCACATCGAGGCCTCTCCACGTCTTGCAACAGCAGCTATACAAACAGTGTTGATGCACCATCAAAGGTATCTTCATTACTTCATTCTTTATTATATATTGCGTATACATAAAATTCACAAAGCACTGTCCGATGTCTAGCAAACTCTGAAGGATAACATGAGCAAAGCTAAGTAGCTGACAAAACCTGCAACAAAAACCTAAGTATACCATTTTATCTACGGTATTTCATGTTTAGCCGAAAGGCAAAAGTGCTGTGTGAATTTTATGTATGCACAATGTATAATATAGAATGAAAATAACTTTTATAGTATATTAACTCTGTTTGTATAGATGTACTTTCTAAGGATGCCATTGACCCACCATAGAATGTGCTGGGAACCGAAAAAAAAAAGTGGGGTGAAATTTGAAAAAGTGCTAGTGCCATGTTTATGTTTTTTTTTATGTCGTTTACTCTTTTAGTATAAATTATTTATTTTCTGTATTCTGTAGGTAAATTTGATTTAGCTGATACCAAATATATAGGGTTTTTGTTATGTCTTAGTACTTTTTGAAAAAAATAAAAACCTTACCTGTCTCTTAAATTTGCGCTGCAGCTCCTTTTTCTGCGACCAGCAACTTTTGTTTTTCCACACATGGACTTGATTGAAGGTTCATTTTTATGGGCTAAAGTGTAGTTTTTATTGGTACCATTTTTGGATGCCTGTGACTTTTTCATCACTTTTTATTCCAATTTTTTGGTATGTGAAATGACCAAAAAAAAACAAAAACTATTTTGCCATTTGGAATTTTTTTCTTCTGCAGTGTTCAGCATATGGAATAAATGATGTTACAGTGTATTTTAATAGATGATCAGACCATCATAGGCTGTGTGGCCGAGGAGCTGCCGGAGGAACATCCCGGCGCTGGCGGCGTGATGGCGTCACACCGCCAGTGTTGGACAGAAGAGGAAGACTCTCGGCCGGGAAGGAGGAAAGGTGAAAATTAGTGTTGTTATTTTTAATGCCGGTTACCTTCCTGAGGGGACATTTAACTATATACCTGCCTGACTGAGGGGAGCTTTATATACCTGCCTTATTGAAGGGACATATATCTATATATCTGCCTTACTGAAGGGACATATCTTTATATCTGCATGACTGAGGGGACATATCTACATAACTGAGGGGACATATCTCTATATACCTGCCTGAGGGGACATATCTATATACCAGCCTTACTGAGGGGACATATCTATATACCTGCCTTACTGAGGGTACAGAGTAAGTTTCCACAAAAATAAATTCCCGTTCACCCTATGTTTTTTTTTTTTTTTTTTTTTATTAGTCCGGCCCTCTAAAACCATCCCAATTTCTCATGCGACCCCATGGGAAAATTAATTACCCACCTCTGGGATAAGGACTACTTTCCGTTCAACTGCCACTTGAGGTCTCAACTATTCACATTGGGTAAGCTGTCTATCCATATTATGTCTTCTCACTGTGGTCGCCTACTCCATAGCTCCTTACCGTCAATAGGACTTGCCCATTGTTAAATGTATGGTCTGGAAAATCTGCTCAGATGAATGGCCATTGGTTTGCACAAGGATTTTGACAAGGAAAATTAATGCAGAATCGTGTTGAAATCCTCATTAAACGCTATGGTGTGAACATACCCTAACAGATTTTGTGTTGAGACTCATGTTACATTTTGGCATCCATCCTGGGTGATAACATCTCATTTTATTCATTATTTAGTAATGTTGGAGGCAGAAGACCTTAAATCAGTGTAAAATTGAGGTAGTCTCCCATGCCCCTCATTTTCCATAGATTACAAAGACTATGGCTAAATTCTTATAACTATGTATACAGCCTGCCCTGCCTGACTCCTACCTATCAAGAATCTAGAGAAGTCCTCAGAGAACAGGTATTGTTATATATGATTTTTGTTACAGAAAATTGCAGTACCAAAATACAGCAGTTAGTGTCAGTGGGCCTTTTATGTCTTCGAGTACCTCAACTTTAGAAAAGTGATAGTTTATTGTAATCTACCTTAGACATTATTAGAGCTAAGCCCTTGCAAAGCGAGCAGGCACAGCTATCATTATATTTAATGGGAAAGCAATAAGATCCCCAGTATACCAGAAATAACGTTTTTATGTTACCTAAATCCCATAGAAGTGTATGTCCTATTACAATAACATTCTTAGCATAAAATTGAGGGTCTCGTGAAATGCATGCAGAGGTTAGCATGTACCTCTGGAAACAATATAGATTTCAGCATGAGGTACTGCTAAGTAGACTATTTATGTGTTTTTCCTAAATTACTCCTAGTAAACGTGATTAGGCTTTGTATGCTTTATTAGCCTGCTGGTTATTATCACCAGATGATTGTTTTATATCCTTAAGGTATTTAAATCATGGTTTCTTTCTTGCACAAATGAAGCTGGAAGTCTGTCGGAAGCAAAGACTAATTTAAGATATTTTCTATTAGTCTAACATTCACGAGAAAGATTTGCTACATTATTAGGGTAAATCCATGCATGGCCGAATTTTCCATTGGAAATCCACATCAAATTTATCTGCAGTACATGTGGCTTTGGCTGTGGATTCACCATGAATTTCATTTCTATACGTAAATTAGGTGAGCTCCATGGCTAACATCTACAACAGAAATAGATAGGCTGTAGATTGTAAAATCTTCCGTACAGGTCAATTTCCATGTGGCAAAATTCTGTAGAATGTGGATAAAATTTTAAATTGTAGCAGATTTCCGTGGATGTTTATCATAAATTGCTTCTAGGTACTAGCTTCAGTAATGCCAATAATTTTGCTTTCCTGCAGCTGAATACAGGATTTCTCACTGCTGCCACTGGGTCATGTGACCTGTACTCTGAACTGTTGAAACTTGCAGCCTGGTTGAATGACTCGGAAGTGAATCTGTCTATACATTCCTGCGGGAGGTTCAAAGTCAGTTCCATAGAAATGGATAGAGAGCCTGACTTTCTGTCATCTTGAAAGCTCAGTGTCTTTCAACCAATCAGAGAGCAGGTCCTGTGACTCAACAGAGCGAACTGCGTCAGCCAGAAATCCTGTATTCAGCTGCAGATAACAAAAGTTACTGGTACTACAATATATCTAAAAGCAATTTTTGTGTGTATGAAAGCGTCTCATAGCACTTTATAAATGTGTCCTGTTGTAAGACAAACATGTGCACCAAAATGTGTGCCAAAAAAGTGTCTGAGACAAAATTTGTCTCAGCCTCGCCACTTTGAAAGTGGCATGAATTAGTACTCTATTTTTGTAACACAATCTGTTGAAACTTATTCATAAATGTGTCTGATCATGAATGTGCCAGAACATCCCCCCTAAGGATTTGCGCAGACAAAACTGTCAAGGATGTCGGACGTGCGCCCATTTAAGGCATAAGACCTTTTATAAATATGTCGGACAGAGCCCACAACAGTTTTTGTGGTGCAAATCACTCCAGAAAACAGGCGCAGCCCATTTCATACATGTCCCACTAAGGACCACATGTATGAACTTGTTTAGGTCTAAAACTCGCTTTTTTGCCCATACAGTAGGTTACTATGGGGAAAAGAGTGAGTTTTAGACCTAAACAGTTTTCATACATGTGGACCTAAATGTCTATCCCTTTTACATGCCTGGTAAACATATGGTTGAGCTTGTATTTTCACTGGAAGGCTGGTGGTGAACTGTACTAACAAAAGTCAGGTCAGAGGGTTTGTCCAGTCACATTAGGCTGACGTTACCATTCAGAAGTGACGTCCTATTCGACCAGAAGAAAGCAGAAAACCAGTGGAGATTGAGAACTCGGCAGCGCTGGACCTAATGCGAGAAGAGAACAGGCGAGTATAAGTTTTTTGTAGGTAGTAGGATGGTAAAAAAAAACAAAATAATAACTAAGCAACTACATTCATCCAATGTTATTTTTTATTTTTTATTTCCAACATGAGATTGCCTGATAAAGATATGGGAATTCAAACTATTTACTTTTTAAAGGGTTGTCTCATCAGAAACAATTCACTTTAAGGTTAAAGCTGCTGCACCCATCAACTGCACCCCAGGTCCAGCTACTACATCCTCAGCTAACAGACAATTTTGATAAAAGCCATCTGGTTCCTAAAGGTTGTAGCTTCAAGTGTGGTCCTGAGTGCGGGACTCTCCCTCGGATGAAGTCAATATGTTCTACTAGAACATATAACCTGGAGTTGTCTTTACGAGAAATGCCCTTTAACACCAACAAGTAAAATGTAGCTCTTGAGATGTTCTCTTCTGTAATGTTAATAACACAAGAGGACTATATGGCCATAAAACCTTTAATATAATAATATCTAAAATATATAGCACAGCGCATTTCACTTTACCAGCCACTGCTGGTCACTCAGACAGGGTGAGGGACGCGAGCTATTACATTTACAGCATTGGGTGGTATGGGACACCATATTTTTTGCAGGCATGCTCTATATCTTTCTGACTGCCTGTATTCATGCTCTGGAAGGAAGTAAGTATGTTTATTCATCATTAGTCCATCATTGTGACATCCCTAGCATGTATTAAGTTACCCTCTATAGCATATAGCTGAAAGTTATTTCTTTTGGTTCCCACGTGTTCCATATAATGAAATAGGAGGATCAATATATATTGGGAGGGGACCCTTAGAGTGTCTATTGGGTAAGTCGTACATAGGGTCAGGTTCCTGACAGGACCGACGATTTTTCCTGTGTCTACTGATAGGCCAGGGTCATTGTAGTCCCCGATTTAGGGCTTAATAGGGCCATCATTATCCCTCGCCCATTTTTGGTTTTGATGTTGCTTTGGTAGCGCTGTGCTATATATTTTAGATATTATTATATTAAAGGTTATGTTTTATGGCCATATAGTCCTCTTGTGTTATTTTGGTTCTGGTGGTCTAAGAGGCTACAGTGCATACCCCTTATAATTGTGGGTGCGTTTCATATTGTACTTCTGTAATGTTATACTCTAAGGTAGTGTTCATACTACAGATTCAAAACTGACAGGCATGTCTGCGGCAGAAATCTAGAGGTTGAGCCTTGGATTGCTTCTGTGACTACGTTGGGAATTTTCTACAGCTGTTGAGCAGGGCTACATCACATTTTCATGACCATAAGGGTGCTTTCTAACAGCGCAGTATTGGTGCAGTTTTAACTGAGCTCCAAATAAACTACCTTTATTATCAGCAAGCTTCTTTCACTTATCTAAACTGTTTGGGTGCTTTCACATGGAGAGTTTTTGACACGCTTTTGATTGTATTTTTTGAGAAGAAAGGCACAGTATTTAACACTGTACATTTCTGCACAAAATACGCATCAAAAAACTCACCAAAAAAACGCTCCATGTAAAGCAGCTTTGGAAAGTGAGTAATCAGTTAGTGTGTTTGAAATCCACAGGACTTCAAACACAGTCATTGATTACTTACTTGAAACACCTTTCTGAACAATTTAGACAACTGAAAGAAGCTTGCTGGTAATGAGGGCAATTTTATTGTAGCGCAGTTAAAACTGCACCAAAACTGCGCTGTGTGAAAGCACCCTTAGCCCTATTTTCATTCACTGTGGCTTCTCCTTGTTATTTGTTCCTGAAATGTATAAATCTTCCTGAGAAAATTGCTATTGCCTAAACAGAGGGTTGCGGAAAACCTATTCAGGTGTATTGGATATGGATTGCTGCTGGATTCCACATGGAAGGCGAAATATGCCTGAAAAAAGCACTGTGCGAACATACTTCTAAGGCAATGTTAACATCAGGGTTGTGGCTTTGGTTTATAAACCAGAAAGCAGTGCTAGATCTCTTACCCAACTGACTTTTGCAGCACCCATCAGATAGATATTATATTATAATTGGGTCTGTCAGGTTCTGATGAGGCACTTGTTATTTTGGCACCATGTGGGCCATATCTAGCACATTTTTTGACAAAACAGATATGACCAAACCTCAACAGATTCTCTGACACAGATGTGCCTTACCCTAGTTTTTTGTGTGTGTGAAAGCTGGGTTGTGAACCAGTATGGCCATCAAAAGTGGTTACTGCTAAAAGGGAAATCTAACCCGACTTTTGAAAAAATAAATCAGTCTGTAACTAGGCAAGTTTACCATAGAACATTTTGTAACAGCTGCCAGTAATTCCTGTCTGAGCTCTACTGGTAGCACTGTGCTTCAGATTGGGGATTATTGTAAAATTCGACCTAAAACTAAACAATTCGATTCAGTTCAGCCAGAAATAAATATTGGCAAAAATAGCCAAAAAATTTACCTAAACCCTTACTTGGTGGTTAGTGTTTTTGGTTTATTGTTACATAGAAACCTATGGTCTCACTATTCTTCCAATCTGGTGTCACTTCTGCTTAATGTAACAAAAAGGGTTAGGATTAACGCTAATCCCTAAATTGCATTAACCAGAAGTGATGTCAGACCGGAAGTGACAACAGAACAGAAGTCCCCCAGAGCTGTAAATTTACACGTAAAATCACATAAGAAATCCTGGCCTGAACCCCAACTTAGGGCTTGTCCCCATGGCAAGGGTTTTTCGATGGTTTTACAGACGGTTTTCGGTTTTGAAAACCGTCTGTAAATCGACTGTCAACCCCTAGAATGGACCTCTATAGAAAACCCGTGCAGCAGTCCCCACTGCACGGATTTTCTGCTGGACGGTTTTTTATAGACCACCGGCGGTCCGAAAAAAGATTGAACATGTTCATTCTTCCGCCCGGTTTTCGGGTGGAATATGAACAGGTCAATGCGAAGGGAGAGGGCTTTTCTCCGCAAAGTGCGGAGGAAAGCTGATTCCCTGCGGCCGTGTGCACGGCCGCAAAAACAGGGCGCATGCCGTTTGGATAATCCGACCGGTATTTGCTCTCTGCCGTGGGGACGGGCCCTTAGGCAATGTTCACACGGCTTAACTGCGGGGCGTAATTACGCCCCACAATTCCGGCGTGTGGACGGGGGCAGGGCGGGAGCGGGGGGCTGCCACCTTGCCGGCCCATAGACTTTCATTACCAGCGGCGCGTATTCACATGTCACTTATCTCCCCCCATGGCGCATTCGCCGAGCAGGGAGAGGAGATGTAATCCATAGTTCTCTATGAGAACTGTGGATTACCGTAATGACTGGGACGTATTCCAGCTGTAATATGCACACTCCGGCGCGTAATTACGGACCGAAATACAGCCCATTTTAAGCCGTGTGAACAGGACCTTAGGGTTAGCATAAAAAATTCCTGTACCCAAAGTTCTATCAAACCAGCATCCAACCAGGGATCAAGTTGAACAACACTACAAGTAGTAACTTTATACCTCTCAACATTTTAATCCCAAGCAGCACTAATTCCATACAGGAACAGTCCCAATAAACATAAATCTGTTCACAACTTTTGTCAGGCAGGAAGATCTTTAAAGGATTTCTCTGATACATTAGAAGGAACTGATGACCCCTTTAAACAACAATGCTGTACACAGGACAGCTTGCCTTCTGTCAGGGGGCTTTTCTTATAAATAGGGAGATAGATGTTAGACAAAATAATAAGTAACCAAGAAATGAATTGTTCCTTCATCACATCCACTGGTAGCAGCAGGGAATAGAAGCGTCTCTGATATTTTCTCTTTGAAGACACAAGGCAGTGACAGCATTTTTTCTACATGAGCAGTAGTGTCAGTCTGACATTTTTGTACTTTGGATACCTGTATACCATTTCCTTCAATTCCACGTATTAATGATTTTCATTCAGAAGATAACTGGTTAGCATATGAGTTACCCTTTGAACCAGATTCTGGAAAACACTACTTCTCTTCAAGGCTACCTTCAAATAATATAATATTAGCATTTAATCCAATCTGTTTGGGGTTTGTCTGAGTTTTCATAGATATTATGGCATGTTAATGCAATATAAAGACTTTGGGAGACGTATGATTTTTGACGCCATTTTTTTTGCACGCGTTAGAAGTGTAGAATGCGCCTGAATCTATGAACCTGTTCTACTGCCGGTCATAGATGTAGCTCTTTCTAGCCACAAAGTGACACTTCTGGCTCAGGTAAACCACTTTAAGGGCATGTCCTCATGGCCGGTTTTTCAGCCGGTTTTTCAAATGGTTTTCAGTTTTGAAAGCCGTCTGTAAACTGGCTGTCAAACTTTAGCACGGACCTCTATGGAAAAACCTTGCAGCAGTCCCCTAAAGAACCGTCCGGCGGTCTGAAAAATATTGAACATGTTCATTCTTCCGCCCGGTTTTCGGGTGGAACATGAACAGTTCAATGCAAAGAGGGAGGGATTTTCTCCGCAAACTGTGGAGAAAAGCCGCCCCGCTGTGGCCGTGTACATGGCCCCAAAACAGAGCAAATACCGGTCGGATAATCTGACCGGTATTTGCTATATGCTGTGGGGACATGCTCTCAAAGTGGTTTACCTGTTCCAGCAGTAATGTGCCTAGATTTGCCGTAATAAAGCTATAAATGTGTAGCTTCGTATGGTTGTAGTGAGACACACCCCCAGCACGCCCCCCGATCTCAGGCCCATTACAAAGTGCTGCGGGTGCTCTGTAATGTGCCTGATGTTGGAGTGTGCCTGGTTAAAAACAGAGCGAACTGGGCTGCGCTAGTTTTCGGGATAAAAAGATGCCAGGCTTCTGGCGCAGCCCGTTCATACATGTTGTCCTTTGTGTCCATTGGTTTGGAGAACCATTATGAAGAACAACTCTTCTCTAACTGGATCCAGCAAGTCTGTGTATGACAGACCATTGATTTCAATGGCTGTGATGTAATATCTTAATTCCTCTACAGAAAACTACCAACCACTTCCCCATTGATAAAAACTGATAACGTGATTAGCTTAATATCAGTTATCTATAGAGGTTTTCCTAAGTGGATACCCATGCAAATAATCAATAGTGGTACAGACTGATTCTGTAACAGAACAATAAAAATTAAAATTTTGATTAAAATTGATCATATAAAGAAAAATATTAAAAATTAACATAGCATATTTTAGTACTACAACATGCACCTTTTTCTCCTAAAAATGGAGCTAAAACTTAAAGGGAACCTGTCACATTGAACATGCTATCTGATCACTGGCAGCAGAGGAGGAGTAGCTGAGCACATCGATATGTAGTTCTGTGGGGGAAGATTGAGTAGAACTTGTATTTTATTAATTTAATTCACTGCTTATTCTGGGTTAAGGAGTCCAGTAGGCGGTCTTATCAGTGACTACAGCCATCTCTGTATGCACTCTGATGTAAGGAAGGCTGACAATCACTGATAAGACCGCCTACTGGACTCCTTAACCCAGAATAGGTAGGGATGCTCTATAACCTGCTACCAGTAAATCAGATGTTCAATGTGAAAGGTTCCCTATAAGGCCTCGTTCACACGGCTTATTTTGCCGCGGATTGGCGCCGTACTGCGCGCCGGATTTGCGCTGCAGTACGGCGCCAATCCGTCGGAGTAATTATGGTAATCCACTGCTCTCATAGAGAACAGTGGATTCCGTCGCTCCTCCCCGCTCGGCGAATCCGCCGCGGGGGGAGAAAGTGACCTGCACATTATTTACGGCGCGGACGCGCCGTGGATAATGCAAGTCTATGGGGCCGGGGAGTGGCGCCCCCGCCGCGCTCTGGCCCCGCCCCCATCCCGCCCCTTATTCACGGCGGATTTGTGAGCGCAATCCGGCTCACAAATCCGCCGGGAATAAGCCGTGTGAACACGGCCTAAGTGTATCTTATTGTGTTAAGGTGGATGCATGCTCACTTGCTGTGTTATTTACAGCTAGGATCTGCTGCTAGCAGCTACAACTAGAAATAATTCTGATCCTGGCTATTTAACCACTTAGAGGCCTTGGTCATCTTCACTGTGGCATCTAAGTAGTTGAACAATAGTACTACGCACCACCCAATTGCCTGATTGTCCCCCACCGCAAGGCAATTGTGTGGTTCCAACCAGTTGTCATGGCCTAATGAAGGACTCCATGCCTGCCAACTTACTACTCCTATTACACTGTGCGTAAGAAAAAACATTATTGTACATTGTTCTGCAATACACTGTTATTGCAGAATAGTGTAGAAGTAATCATGCCTCCCAGTGATCTCTATGGAAACTAAAAGTACAAGTGTAAAAAAAAAAGTTCTTAAAATATAAAAAAATTATTAAGTTTTAAACACCCCCTTTATCTCTTTAACATTTCTTCCACCTAAACTCCAGTGCATATTATGGTCTAAAGCGTCTAATAGACGGGGAATACGATAATTAAATAAATTAAATACTGTAAGGTTCAAATCTATGTCTACATTGTATTAAAGTTTCTACTATTTTCTCACATATCCAGAGGCATAGCAATAGAGGGAAACTACTCTTTATGGTAATGGAGTCCTAAGGGACCTTCTGTTCTACTATATGCTTATGGTGTCCCAAGGGACCTTGTGCTGCATAGTGAAATAGAATGTTAATTGCATAGTAAAAATGTGCTAGAGAGATATTTCTTATAAACAATAAAGAACTATTTATTGCAGATAGATCCTACAATGAAGACATTGTACACAGATGGATATTACAACATGACCAGTAGCAGCTATGTGGGAGGCCCAGTAAAAATGTTGCCACTGGTCAAAGAGTTTCCCTACAAAATGCTATTAATCTGTAGACAGTGCCGTCCATCTGTCAGGACTCCTTTCATTCACAAGTCCTATTCAATATCCACTACTGACTTGTAGTACCAGAAAAAAGTGCATAGGGGAAGGTGGCGCTATGTCTGCTAAACCTTGGTGTATGACAAAACAGGGTACTGCAGACCATGGATATAACTATAGCTGTAGCTGCTGCTAAAGGGCCCTGAGACTGAGAGTGTAAGTGAAATAAAGTGCAAGAACATTATAGTCTTTGACAAGGAACAACAATTTTGTGTCTTTCCGTTATATAACACTACTATGTGGATTTTTCTATATATAACATTATTTTTTATACCTTTCATTATGGCTACTACTGTGCCACTGTCTTTCAGTTTTCTATCATTAGATGGTGGGACTCATCTTATTTTGCCATGGTGCCCTATGAACTCTAGTTATGCCCCTGCAAAGGGTTGTCTCACCATGCAGTTTCACAGAGCCCCAGCAAGCTTTAGACATAAACTTCATGGTCAGACTGTTGTCAGTTCTACAGCAGTGATTGGCATATTAGCTCTGCTGATCCTGCTAGAGTGACATAACTGCAGGAGATTTATAAAGTGTTGTACACAAGGCTACAGAGCTCTGTAGAGTTCAAGCTTTTCATTTAGTTAAGTAAACAACCTCTGTTGCTAGAGATAAGACTCTGCAGGGAGTGACTCCCCATGGATGGACTTACCGACTAACACCAGCTTGAAGTAATGAGAGATGAGAAAGAGTAGGGAGAGGTGGGAAGAGGTGGTCGGTAACCACAGAAACTTGTGTGCTCTAAGGGCCACATGTATGAAAACTGTCTAGGTCTAAAATTCACTTTGTTGACCACAGCAACCAATCAGAGCGCCCCTCTCATTTTTCCAGAGCACTATATGAAATGAAAGGGGCACTGTTATTGGTTGCTATGGTCAACAAAGTGAATTTTATTCCTAGACAGTTTTCATACATGCGGCCCTAAGAGTAGATAAAATCTTCCTTATCTTCATTTATCTTTCCCTACATGTTAAAAGCTAATCATTTGGGTGATAAACTCCCTTAAAGTGTTTCTATGCCCTATGTAAATGGGATTTCATTGCTTTAGTTCATATGGGCAGTAATATGCACAGGATATTTCTATATATGTACTTTTTATATGGTTGCTACTATGTACAGTGTCTACTTTATCATTTATGTTTTATCTGTATTTTAATGTGATCCCATAAAAAAATTATTTTACTTTCATATCGTAAATCTTTGTAATTACTAATTATGGTTGTTTGCACACATGGTTATTTGTGGGGTTTTTTTCCTAGCCCAAATTTAATTTAGTTTATAGGTGTGTTCCTCTAAATTACTGCAATCTAGTGGTAGGTGGTCATAATACATTGATAAATTAGAGCTGATCCTTAGGAGAAGCCATCAAAAATTAAGTTTACAACTTTTCTATATATTTAAAATTATACTATACTACTAGTGACCCTAATATTATACATTTCGGTTAAAAGACCCACAGTCAGGATGTACATAACACCCATTTTATGCTCTAAATTTGCCAAGGGGCTGCAACTGAATGGCACTGTGTACTCTCTCCTCCTCCATACTGGCAGTCTATGCAACCATTGTCTACATTAAAGTCTGTGGGCCTTATTTATCAAAACCGTCTAACAATAAAACTGTCTTTGTTGTTCATAGAAACCTATCAGAGCTTAGCTTTTATTTTTCCAGTGTAGTATAGGAAATGAAAGGGGAGCTCTGATTGGTTGCTATAAAGAATTAAATTCTTTGAAAATTTTGATAAATGTGGCCCAATGTACAAAATGTATTGAATAAATAGTCCTTGAACACAGCTGTGGTCCCAAGCAGAAGATAATATACAGTGACTGTGGTAGAAAAATGCACCGAGCAAAGTGGCAGAATGGTGTAAGTTATGCGCTTATAATGCTGAGCTGACATCCCACATGATTCACAGGCAATGTTCTTATTGTATATCACAGCAAATCTGTCTTTAATGCACCAGAGGGGGCAATGAATCTTAATATACCTGTAAAAGTTCCCAGGCTGTAAATTATCGCCAGCATGTTCCGGCTGTAAATGGCAAAATCTGATTAGTTAAATTAAGAGCTTCTTTAAAGTGCTACATGATGTCATGAAGGCTCTTATGTCATCCCCGTCTTATGTGTCTCTCTGCCATCTGGCCAGAATTTACAAGCTCCGCTCAACTCTTACAAGAGTCTGTGAGGCAGGCTCCTCTCTCTTATCTGTGAGCACTTTTCATTATTTAACCGCCTAGATTTTTTTTATTATATGTATATGATGATTAGAAAATGGATTGAAATGTATCGGTTTTAATTTTTATTCCACCTTATTAATTTAAGAGGTTTCTATATTTAGAAATAACTAGGGCTCTATTTATGGTTTTACACAATATGGTAATGTATACTTGTTGGCTCCACAATGCAGGCCAATGGTAATGGCATAGGCATAACTACAGCTGTAGGCGCCACAGCAGCTGATATTAAGGAGGTCCACAAATAGGTGCAAGAACACAAGTCCTTTCTGTATGAAATAACTCTGTATGGGAAGTGCTATGTGGGTTTTATAATATATAGTGCCATTATTCAAATCTTTAATTGCTGCAACTTATGCTGCTGTCTCCGTTTCCTGTCAGTAGATGCTGGGAGCACAATCGCTTTGATATGGGGCCCTATAAATTCTAGATATGTCTCTGCATAATACAACCCATATTTCCATGTAATGATTATTCTTTTGTGCAGTGCTGCTAACTACATGGCTGAAAAGAGGAAGAGAATAGGAAGTCCATATATATGCTTTTATAATGTGTGTGTCACCAGTCTGGTTCCATGTGAAGTAACACAAGTTGTATAAATTTCTTTAGCATTTGATGCATCTATCTATCTATCTATCTATCTATCTATCTATCTATCTATCTATCTATCTATCTCATATCTGTCTATCTATCTATCTATCTATCTATCTATCTGATCTATAATCTATCTATCTGATCTATAATCAATCTATCATCTATCTATCCATCTATCTACATGACCATCTATCTATCTATTTATCTATCTATCTGATCTATAATCTATCTATCTAATCTATAATATATCTATCTATCTGATCTATAATCTATCTGATCTATAATCTATCTATCTGTAATCTATCTAATCTATAATCTATCTAATCTATAATCTATCTATCTGAGCTATAATCTATCTATCTATCTATCTATCTATCTATCTATCTATCTATCTATCTATCTATCTTTCTATCTATTATAATAAAGTAGATAATAAGTATAATTAAAGTAAATAAAATGTAAAACAATTAAAAGGTGTTGCCTGTGTTAGGAATTGTAAAGTTTAATCAATATTAGTGTGGACTCAGATCTAGTTGTGCTATATTCTTTATCCTGTGTTATCCTCAGGGGTGCACAAACTTTTATTGTCCAGGGGCCGCAATGCCAGATTTAATTAATCCCAAGGGCTGCAATAAATTATGAGTATTGTTACAATTTGAGACATTGATAGCATAGCAAAAGCAATACATATATAGCTAATAGAGGGGAACATGACACATTTTTATACTATAGAGGACACTGTGGCCTATACTTACCAGCTGGGGGTTAAGGGAAAAGGATGCCACACCACCCACTTGCTCCAGTAGTTGAAAGTGGCTCCTGCTATGCTCACAGTCCATGCACAGGAATGTATACTGTACCAGGATGTCAGCGGTACCAAATGTAGGGGGAAACTGTCTCCTCCAAACTCACTCCACTGTGCGCTGTGCTTAGCATTATGGCATTATGGATATACATATATCCGTTGTAGCCCTATTCACCGGAAAAAGAACACTGCCCTTAATTGGATGCATTTTCTACTACAGTCACCGTCCTGGGACAGGTAAGTTATACTGGTAAGTTATAAATAAGTTATAAGTGGTACTGGTAAGTTATAAATGTCTCCCAGTTACAAGTTCGACTTCCAGGACTCTCCCATAGTCCCCTTTCCCTCAGTTAATGCTCTAGAGAGAAGAAGGCCATGCAAATATCTTTCTCTATCTCTTACTTTGTGTCATGTATTTTATGTACAATGTATCAGAAAAAAGAAAACTGGGCCACCTCCCACCTGGTGTCCAAAGGACATCTGGGCACATTAAAAGAGCAGTACAGAACATGTAGTACCGGAGTACTGTAGAGAGGCGCTACTAGACCGCCAATCATTATATGCATCTCACTAATAAATGTAAGAGCAGTACAGGACGTGTAGTACAGGAGTACTGTAGAGAGGAGCTAGTAGACCGCCAATCACTGCATGCACCTCACTAATACATGTAAGAGCAGTACAGGACGTGTAGTACTGCTTTTCTACTGTAGAGAGGCTCTACAAGGCCGCCAATCACTGTGTGCACTACACAAATACATGTAAGAGCAGTACAGGACGTGTAGTACCGCACTGTACTGTAGAGAGGAGCTAGTAGACCGCCAATCACTGCATGCACCTCACTAATACATGTAAGAGCAGTACAGGACGTGTAGCACTGCTTTTCTACTGTATAGAGGGACTACTAGACCGCCAATCACTGTGTGCACTACACTAATACATGTAAGAGCAGTACAGGACGTGTAGTACTGCACTTGTACTGTAGAGAGGCGCTACTAGACTGCCAATCACTTCATGCACCTCACTAATACATGTAAGGACAGGACATGTAGTACCGCACTGTACTGTAGAGAGGTGCTACTAAACTGCAAATCACTGCATGTACTTCAATAATACAGATGTTTGACAAGTAAAATGTTCATGATAATTGGCTTGATTAGTGTCTTGAAACCACACTCAACATACGATATCCAAGGAACGACCATTGTAACTTGAGGGACCACTGTTCTCCTTAATGGAATCCCAAACAGCAGTCCAGTGACCTAAGTCTCTTACACACATGGGGGGCCACAGGCTACACAGTGCCCCATTAGTATTTGCTCACCCTGTTCCTGAGCTTTGTGCCACTTTTCTTCCTTCTGACCTGGAAACTACGTATGAAGAACCACACACAGACAAGCATTTCTTGTCCAGATGGTTGGGGGACACATAGAATAGCATTGTGGGGCACAGTTATTGCCATAAGAAAGGTTTGTAGAGCAGAACATCTCCATTACATGCTGAAAATTGTATCCCTCTTAGACTTCTATGTATACTGCCTCATTACAGACTATGGTCCCTTGTGCTGCAGACTATCATCAAGACTGCCAAACCTTATATGACGCAGGCACAGGCATGTGTTCCCAATTTGTTTCTTCAAGTTCTTAAAATTAGATTTATGTCTCAAAAATCTAAGACACAACCAGTACAGCCAACATTACTGGCAGTTCCTATAAGAGTTATTACTCAGCTTTTCTTTTCTAGTCTAGATTGGGAAATTTCTAGTTATGCAGAAATATGGATGCAGAGAAAATGTATCACTGTATAACTAGGCAGATTTTCCATTCAGATTCTGGAAAATCTGGCAGAGGGAGCTAGCATGGCAGCCATATGGGTTCCATGTGGCTGTTGAAAATCCTGAAATAGCTAAATGGAATTTTTCGCATTTTTTATTTTATAGCCTTGCTCTTTAAGTTTTATTTGTAGGGCATTTATTTACATAAATGTTGGTTTCGTGCCTTCTTTCTGGGAGGCAGATGGATTTGTTTGGTTACATTGTTAGAGATTTGTCTTTAGTCTCATAATGGTTGAAGCTTGTTGTCAGCTGTATTTTTTACAATGTTTTATAGTTTATTCCAGCCTTACTTTCTTAAAGAAGCACTAGACATAGAAAAGATATGCAAAGCAATAATCCAAGCAATTCACTCTTAACCAGTTCCTGTCTGGACTGTTTACCCCCTTCCCGGTGAGGCGTATTTTCATTTTCTTTAGTACATATGGGTTTGAGAGCTATTAAGCTGTCTTGCACTCAGTTTTATCGGCTTTTTTCTGCCTTTATTTTCATATAATTTTTACATTGGATTTCCTTTTTTTCAATAAATTAAGAGAAAATGTTAAAAAAAATAATACAGAAGTTTTTTTTCCACAATTTTTAATATATTTTTTAACAGCGAAAGTGGCGCTAAAATAATTTCTTTAATTTTGTCACTTTTTCATCACGATATATAGGTAAAAAAGTTTTGGGTTGCCAGGATGGGGCTAAAAGTTGCAGTTTAGGCTGCCATATTTTTTCTTACATACAGATGTAGCAGAACTAAACAGAACAGATATTGCACCATGATATCACGGCACAGAATGTTATCTCACCTTTTTCAATGCTTTTCAATGGCCTTTGTTTGCAGATAAGTGCAGATAACATGAAAAGCCATGATATCACGGTCAAGCTGGACTCTGCTACATCTCTATGGTGCCCCATATGGTCATAAAAAGTAAAAAAAGTAAGGGGGAATTTTTACATTTTTTTATTATTTCCCTTACAACAGGGGCTGATATATTATCTCAAGTTGCAAAGGAATAAAGGGAATATAGTCCCGAGTACTGGCTGCAGAGCTAATATAGATCTGATAAGACCCAGGTGCTCCTGCAGTTACCGACTGCCAAGGTCAGGAAGTCAGGAGGCTTCCTGCTAAAATGTATATGCAAAACTCATTAAGTGCTGCTTATACAATAATCAAGAAGGCAGGAATAGTAATAAGCTTTTCCTGCCTTCTCACTGGAGATCCCAGCTGCATCTGGCTCTCCATTTCTGTGGTTGCTCAATTAGCTGCACACTCTGCATGGGGTTTTTATAACGGCTGTGCAGAGTTAAATGACCACCAGTCGTTAAAGTCCATGGATGGCGGTCATCTAATTAAAGAGGTCTTCTGAGAGTAAAAAAAATTAGCAAAGCAAGAAAATGGCTTAAAAGACAAAGAATCTTTATCAGATTGATCCTCTACTGCTCCTGTCATCATAGCTGGTTTGTGTTCACTTGTTGGGACAGTAACATGCCCATATACCGACATGACCGCCTCACTGACTGATGCCAGTGATTGGCTGCACTGGTCACTGGGTACATGGGAATGTCACTGCTGAAAATAAACACAGACCAGCGGGGAGGACAGGAGTTGTGGCATCATCTGATGAATAATAATTCCTTTGTTTTTAAAGCTACTTCTTTACTTGAAAACGTTATTCAAGTATTCTCTTCTTTTCCTTTGATTTTATCTTTATTTTTATTTTTTTTCTTTATCTTCTTTTATATTGCTATTCAAGCAGAGAAATGTAAAGGAAATGTCCTTTCTGTGCCCTGGAAGATTAATCATTTACACTCTCCTTCTTCTACAGTCCTATGTATGACAGCAACTGGCTGCAGCAGGATCCTCCCCCCTATCTGTCCTGTTATTAAGAGAACAATTGTTATATCCACTCCCTTTGTTGTCTGTCAGACAAAAATAGAAAAAAATCAGAATAAAGTGGCTTATCTATTGTATACTTTTCTCATTTATGTCTAGATTTATTGTTTTTTTTTATTCTGCATGAAAAAATGCGACAAAATCACCACAAATCAAAATGCGCTCTGCATAGGGCATGCTATATTTCACTGTAGACTTTATTGTAACATCTGGCTGCGGCTTTTTTAGCCAATAAAAAAACACATAAAAACTCTATGAAAAATGTGGCTTTTCCAGCAAAATGTTGTTTGAAACCAGCTTAAGTGCGTTTCTTTTCATTAATTTTTTCCCTGTGCTTGTCAGTGTGTGAAATTAATTTCACCTCAATTCTAACCACACACAGGTGATTGGTGATACAGATTGTTCTCTAAACAACATGTTAGATACCTAGTAATCTGCACCGTAATAAAGGAAGGAGCTGGGCGTCTGTTGCTTTGCCGAATTTGGAGAGCTCTGTTATTATTTGCTCTGTCCTGAAAGGATCTGCCTCAATTGGAAATAAAGGTAATGGTTTCATAGAAGTCAGTACTGCATTTGCTGCATCAGCTATGCAAATAACGCAAGGGCTTGCAGAATAAGCGCTTGAAACAATTACTGGGGGAGCCAAATAAAGCATTAAAAGATGAATAATATATAATGACATATACCAAGGCAATAATTTGGATGATAGTGCTGAAAAGCACTAATCCATCAAAGCAAAGCTTAAAAATTATGACAGAAGAGGCCAAAAACTGAAGAATGAATTACAGCCTTGTTTGAATGCGGGGAGATTTTTGCAGTGCAAGTACAAATAGGTTTTATCAGCTTGATTCAACTTTTATCAGATAGGAAAATGATGTTTTTTTTTCTAATGTTTTCATCTCTGAAAAGTAAAAGGCTCATTGTGTTTAATTTGTTCTGCTACAGATGCGATATATAACTTTCGTGGGTGGATTATAGAGAGGTTTTTAAGCCTGCTGAACATGATTTTGTCACATAGTCATTCATGTGATGGAAATGAATGAAATAGCATTCAGATTTGGAAAGTAAGCATTGGAATTAAGCTTTGCTTCTACTGGATAAAGTATGGTTTTAGAATAGTCAAAATCTATGTAGAGTATGTATGTGTATATGTATCTATTTATCTATCTACCTATCTTATCTATCTCATATCTATCTATCTCTCTGTCTATCTATCTATCTATCTATCTATCTATCTATCTATCTATCTATCAATCCCATATCTATCTATCTCATTTCTATCTATCTACCTATCTATCTATCTTCTATCTATCTATCTATCTATCTAGCTATCTATCTCTCTCTATCTATCTATCTACATCTATCTGTCTGTCTATCTTTCTCTGTCTATCTATCCATCTATCTATCTCATATCTATCTATCTCTCTCTCTATCTCACATCTATCTGTCTGTCTATCTCTCTCGGTCTATCTATCTCATATCTATCCATCTCATATCTATCTATCTATCTATCTATCTATCTATCTATCTATCTATCTATCTATCGTATCTATCTATCTATCGTATCTATCTATCTAACCATCTATCTATTTATCTATCTCATATCTATATATCTATTTCAAATCTGTCTTTTATCTATTTATCTGCTTATCTATCTCATAACTCTCTCTTACTATCCTAAATTCTAGTCCAAAGTTCAAAATGTGTAACAAATCTGTAATAAGTCACCCCAACAACCATCTGATATAGTATTTATGTCTTGTTACATGGCAAAGGGGCATCTGGGCAACCTCAAACACTAAAGCCCTGGTGCGGCTGTTGTGGTCTGTCTATCTATCTATCTATCTATCTATCTATCTATCTATCTATCTATCTATCTATCTATCTATCTATCGATTGCACACTTGCCAACTTTTTAAAACTGTCATGCAGGAAGTTTTAATTCTAACCCAAGGAATGCTCAAGACTAACACAGGAACAAGAATATCCCCAAAATGCCCAATTTCTAGGTATGCATAAACACTGCCTCTTTCATGACCTGGTTTCTTGAACACTATTGGAAGGAAAAACTCAAGGTGTTATTGGTGGTTGGGTTGGTAAGTGTGCTGTGCTGGTAGCAATACAGGGCTGCCAAAACATGGCCCTTCCACCCCCTCCTCCCACTCCCATACATTCTTGCTAGCTATGCCAGTGAAATAGAGAGTATATTTTCCCATGTTACTAAATTTGTGTTATGTTCTCTCAGTTATGAATACCAAAGTTATTATTTTGTGTCGTCCATTTTGAATCACTCTTATTGTCTTATTGTAGTAAACATATACAACCTGTTTAGTCGCATATTTCAGTATTTGATATGGTCGTCTTGTTCAGCAATGGCTGTATCTAAACGTTTCCGCTAATTGTTGATAAGTCCTGTGCATTGAATTTTAGCCCATTCCTCCGTACAAAACAGTTTCAGCTCTGTAATGACCTGATAACCTCAGCCTCTTTAGCCACATTCCTGCTGGATTAGGTTCAGGACTTTGATTTGGTTATTCCAAAGCATCTCATTTAAACCATTTTTGTCTCATTTTGGTCTCATCCATATACAGATCATTGTTCCAGTAGTCTTTTGGCTTGTTCAGGGAATCTTTAGTAAACTGCAGATGGGCAGCAATGTTGTTTTTGAAGAGCAGCAGCTTTCTCTTTGCAGTCCTGGCATGCACACCATTGTTACTCACTGCCTTCCTGATGATGAACATCAACATTAGTTAAAGGGGTTTTCTCGCTACAAAGATCATGTCTCAGATTATGGGGACAGTAAAAATAAGCACTTTTGCAATTGGGTTGCATTACCTCAGTCACTTGGTTTAGCAGATATGAGCTTTTCTGTAAATCTGTATTCTATTTCTGCTGTTGCTGGTCGGCCATGCCCCCTGGATGTTTTCCGCCCCCTAGACACATCCCCTGCACTGTGATTGGCTGGCTGACATTTCATTCAGCCTGTTGGGATACACCCCCAGACAGGAAACGCCTGGTCACGCCCCCTGCACTGTGATTGGCTGCCTGCATACTTTGTGTTTACTTCTCTCTGAGCTGTTAAAACCAAGGGCTGCAGCCTCAATACTCCTCTCCCAGCTCTAAGTTGAAAGATCTGACTAATTACTGACTGTGTAGCTCATAGATCTCCTCATATAACACAGTGTTACATCCTCTGTTCTCTTCATATAACACATTCCTGCCTGATAACAGGGGAAGGGGCAGTGTGCATCAGTAATACAGTCTCCTGCCTGGAACAGAAATGGGAGAAGGGGCCCTGCAGTGTGCATTTCTCACATGTCTCCTCAGTTCAGGCTGTGTGTATAACTGCATATACCACAGCAGGGAGCTTGTGGAGCCTGAAGGCTGCAGACATAAGGAGCAGGCAGGAGCTACAGAGCTGTTATATCCAGACAACCTTCTGCATCCCCTGCTTTATAGAAAATGATGATGTCACAGGTCTTCAGTGAGGGGAGACACGCCTCCTGGGAAGAGAGACACGCCTGCTGACAGGAGAGACACGCCCCCAGATTTAAAACTCAGTATCATAGAATCAGCTAAAGAGCACGAATAGTTCAAACGATAACACCCCTTTAATGTAAGAAAGGCCTTTAGTTGCTTACAAGTTACCTTAGGTTCCTTTGTGACCTCGTTGACTGTTACACACGTTGCTCCTGGTATGAGCTTTGTTTTTCGACCACTATTAGAGAGGGTAATAATGGTCTTAAATTTCTTCTATTTGTACATATTCTGATTGTGGAGTGGTGGAGTCCAAACTCTTTAGAAATGGTTTGTAACCATTTCCAGCCTCATGAGCATTAACAGTTCTTCTTCTAAGGTTCTCAGAAATCTCCTTTGGTCGTTCCATGATAAACTTTCACAAACGTGTGGTGAAGATCAGACTCCGATAGATCCCTGTTTTTAACTAAAATAGGTTTCCCATTTATTGAAAACATCTGACTTTAACTTCAAATTACCTGCTAATCCTAGTGTTCACATACTTTTGCCACTCACATATATGTAATAGTGGATCATTTTCTTTACTAAAGAAATGACCGAGTCATTGACTCTATTGTTTAATTTGGTTCTCTTTATCTACTTCTAGGATTAGAGGAAAATCTGATATAGTTTTAGGTCAAATTTATGCAGAAATACGGGACATTTAAAAGAATTCAAAAGCGTTCAAACACATACACCACTGTATGAATGTAATAGCTATCTATAGGAAGGGAAGATCTCTCCTTAAGGAGAGCACCGAACGAACGGCTTGTAGAGTTTGTTTTTCCTTTTCGCCATCTACTTAGCATCTGCATATCGGTGATGGAAGCAATTATTTGCTCCCTTGCTGATTGTGTAAGTTTGCACACTGACAAAGACATGAACAGTCTATAAGTTTAAGGGTAGGTTAATTTTAACATTGAGCGATAGAATATCCAAAATAAAATCCAGAAAATCACATTGTATAAATTATATAAATTTATTTTCATTTTGCAGTGAGAAATAAGTATTTGATCCCTCTGGAAAACATGACGTAATACTTCGTGTCAAAACCCATGTTGGCAAGCAAAGCAGTCAGACATTTTTTGTAGTTGATGATGAGGTTTGCACACATCAGGAGGAATTTTGGTCCATTCCTCTTTGCAGATCATCTCTAAATCATTAAGATTTTGAGGCTGTTGCTTGGCATCTCGAAGCTTCAACTCCCTCCATAAGTTTTCTATGGGATTAAGGTCTGGAGACTGGCTAGGTCACTCCATGACCTTAATGTGCTTCTGTATGAGCCACTCCTTTGTTGCCTTGGCTGTATGCTTTGGGTCATTGTCTTGCTGGAAGACCCAGCCACGACCCATTTTTAATGTCCTAGCGGAGGGAAGGAGGTTGTAACTCAGGATTTTATGATACATGGCTCCATCCATTCTCCCATTGATGCGGGGAAGTAGTCCTGTGCCCGTAGCAGAGAAATAGCCCCAAAACATAATATTTCCACCTCCATGCTTGATAGTGGGGACGGTGTTTTTTGGGTCATAGGCAGCATTTATCTTCCTCCAAACAGAGTGAGTTGAGTTAGTGCCAAAGAGCTAGATTTTTGTGTCATCTGATCATAGCACCTTCTCCTGATCATTCACAGAATCATCCAGGTGCTCATTGGCAAACTTCAGACGGGCCTGCACATGCGCCTTCTTGAGCAGGTGAACATGTGAGCACTGCAGGGTTTTAAACCATTATGGCGTAATATGTTACCAATGGTTTTCTGGTTTTCTTGGTGACTGTGGTCACAGCTGCCTTGAGATCATTAACAAGTTCCCAGCATGTCGTTTAGGCTGATCTCTCACCTCAAGTATACCCCACGAGGTGAGATTTTGCATGGTGTCCCAGATCGATGTCGGTTGACAGTCATTTTGTATTTCTTCCATTTTCTTACTATTGCACCAACAGTTGTCTCCTTCTCACCCAGCGTCTTACTTTTTTTTTGTATCCCATTCCAGCTTTGTGCGGGTCTATGATCTTGTCCCTGACATCCTTCGAAAGCTCTTTGGTCTTGTTCTTCCCATGTTGTAGAGGTCAGAGTCCTGATTAATTGAGTCTGTGGACAGGAGTCTTTTATAAAGGTGACTATTTAAGCTGTCTTTAATGCAGGTAACGAGTTGATTAGGAATGTCTAACTGGTCTGTTGGAGCAAGAGTGCTTAATGGTTGGTAGGGGATCAAATACTTATTTCTCTCAGCAAAATGAAAATAAATTTATATAATTTATACAATGTGATTTTCTGGATTTTTTTTAATATTCTATCTCTCAATGTTAAAATTAACCTACCCCTAAAATTATAGACTAATCATGTCTTTGTCAGTGGACAAACTTACAAAACCCGCAAGGGATCCAATAGATATTTCCTTCACTGTATCTATCTATCTATCTATCTATCTATCTATCTATCTATCTATCTACCTAACTACCTAACCATCTCTAATGAAATATGCACTCACAAACATTTTCACAAAAAATACGAACCCCACACTGGTGACCAAATATTAGGGCTGTCTTAGGCCTCGTTCACACGGCTTATTTGGGCGCGGATTGGAGCCGTACTGCGCGCCGTATTTGCGCTGTAGTACAGCTCCAATCCGTCCCAGTCACTACGGTAATCCACCGTTCTCATAGAGAACTATGTATTCCGTCTCTCCTTCCCGCTCGGCGAATCCGCCGTGGGGTGAGAAAGTGACATGTGAATTATTTACGGCACGTACGCGCCGCAGATAATGACAGTCTATGGGGCCGGCGAGCTGCCGCCCCCCTGCCCCGTCCCGCTACACGGCTTATTGCCGACGTAATTGCGGGGACAGATTTCGCCCCACAATTACGCCGGCAGCCGTGCAGCGGGGCGGGGGGCCGGCAGCTTGCCGGCCCCATAGTCTGTCATTATCTACGAAATCCGTTATCTACGAAATCCGTCCCCGCAATTACGCCGGCAATAAGCCGTGTGAACCAGGCCTTAAGGTAGAGATCAGTAGATCTTGATATTAAGCAATCTTCTTGTTTATTTGCTTATCTTCAAAGGGTGCATATAACAGCTGACTTATTATAAGCTCATATTCTGGAATTTTCAGTGATAAACTCTTTAATAAATCATATAGGGACTTGTGAGTCTCAATCAGTGCTATTTACAGATGTGGATCTTACGCAACCCCTGAAGCTAATATACCTTATAGTATGGACCAGGGCAAAGTGCAGAAGCCACACACATAAGAAGACAAGTCTAAGGGGCAAGTGCAATAAATAGCTAATTTTGCTGCTATCAATAGAATATGTGTGTCATTTAAGATTCAAAAACCTTGCACTGTCAACCGTGCAAACGTAATGCACAATATATGCATTTTTCAGGGCAATAATCACCGACTGCAAACAGTCAATGAAAAGATTTGCTGTGTTAGTTCTCAGACTGTGATAAGAAAGACTTTATTAAATCCCACAATATCTTCCAGATAAATGTCACCTAAATATCACGCTTGTCAATCATCTGATCTTCTTCCCTTCTGAGTCAGCATTTTGTATACTGGAAGTCACGATGTCTTTATTTATTACTTCACAGGAGAAACCCAAGATCAGTAACGAGGAAGCAAACAACGATTCCTATAAAGTGGTTTTGTGTAAAAATAGAGTAGTCACAAAATGTCCATAGTGGTGTCAGCAGTGCATATACTATGTAATGGAAAGACCACTTTACAAGGGGTCAACATACAGATTCAGAGAGATCTCCACTGTCCGGTCTCTTGGTTTAGGAGGGGGGAGGGTATTGTGGAAAAATAAAAGGAAGGAAACCTAAGGAGGAAGGTAGACAAAGCCCAGCAATGGTTCCCAAGGCTTGTAGTGTTACTGGGCAAATAGAAACAGCTTTCAAACAGAAAATGCTAGTGCTCAACAAAGAAGGCTACATAAAGCAAATTTGCACAGAAAACATCACAGGGAGATGAATCAAGACTCAGACAAGCCAATTCAGCCATTTTTTTTTTTTAGTTTGGTTCAATGGAGAAGCCTTTAAATTATAGAGAGTTCAGAGGTTGTAGACATATTCAGGTCATGGAGCCTGAAGAAGCTTTATATATATCTCTCCCCTATATGAGTGGATTAGTACTTTAAAATATGCATGATTGTTGTGTAACCTTGTTATGAATTTTGCATTGAGGGCCAGAAGATTCAGCTTATGCCACTAACTCTGAAACATCTTCTTAAATTGTCCATCATATTTTGATGCATTTCTGGTTAAAAGTGCTTGGCTGACAGCTATGTCTGCTATTCATTATTTTAATAGAGAGAGCTATTAGCTCCTGAAGAGCTCAAACATTTTGAAATACCTAATAGAGCCAATCCTTCTAACATACCCCATTCCTAACATTATATTGTGAGGCACAGCGCTGCTGACTGCACAAACACTACATCATTAGCCAGTCCTCCCAAATCAACTTGTTATGCACAGCTTAGCATTACTTACTTTACTAACAGTTAAACTAAATAAGCTATTATGTGCCATATATACAGTCAAGTCACATTTTTATGACCACCAGCTTATATCCAAAGTAACTGCCGTCTGCAGCACGGACTACGGCTGGACGGGCAGGGAGTAACCCAGTAAGGTTCTGATAGGTTGTCACCGGTTTTTGGAACTGACTGCAGCCCACAGCTGTTCGAGGTTGTGGGAGGTGGTAGGTAGGATTCATAGAGAAAACATGACGATTGAGGACGTCCCTCGGGGGCTCAATTACAAGGGACCAGGGTAGTAATTGGCAGTCTTGGTCATGCTTTTCCAATCAATGTTAGGAATTTCTAGCAGTATGATACCCCAGGAAAGATAATTAACATGTATGGATGTATGTGATCTGCAAGGATAGATTCACACTCAAATTGGTTGAGAATGCCTTCCACATGGATGAGTGACCCAGAGAATGTCACAAAAACCTTCCGTAGACCGTAAGGCTGCCCCCACCAGCTTGTGTTCTTCCAGCAATGGTTGCAGGGTATTTGTTTTCTGATGTTTATTGTCTGGCAGGCCAATGTCCCTCTGTTTGATGAAACACAAAATGTGACTCATAAGAGAAGGCAACCCTTTGCCAGTCAGCAGAGGTCCAATTCTGATACTCCCGTAAAAGGTTGAATCCTTTTCTACCAATGCAACGTCATTAGCAGAGGTGCAGTGATTCTCCTTCTGCTTTAGAGCCTCATATACAGCAGGATTCTCTAAACTGTTGCTTTACACACATGTCTGGTAGCCCTTGGTCCATTTTGGCAGTGAGCTGCTCCACTGTAGTGTGTCAGTCAACCCTCGGGCAGCTTAATAGCCGACTTTCACCTCTCACAGTAATGAGTTATTCACAATGGTGCCATTTGCCCACCGTCACGGCAAGCTTAGGTGCCAACCGGTTATCAGATTCTCGTGTAGTCAGTGAAGTGACATTGATGGGGAATAAGAGGAGCTACAGACAGATTTTCAGCATGCAGTCCCCATCAATTCCAATGAGGGTGGGATTAGCTGTTTATTGTATACCGTACTCTTTGAAGGGAGTTACATAAGTAAAGCATAACTTTTGATTGGTTAACATACTTTAGCCAATTGCGCATGTGAAAAACAGTCACTTGTCAGCTCACTGATATATGAGATTAATAGTACCTTGTTTAACGGCTTGCAGAGCACGGAGACTCTCAGTCAGCTTCAGCTCGGGAGAGCAGCAGGAAAACAGGCATAAAATGATATACTCCAGCTTGCTTAGAAGTAGCAATAAGCAGATGATCCGCAGCTTATACTTTTAAAATAAATTTTTTTATTAATATTCCATTAAAAATGTGATAATACAGGGTAGGAGAGTTGTAATACAGCACCAGTGCTACAGATTGCACGACGCGTTTCGACTAATACATAGTCTTAATCATTGTGCCCATGGTTCACTGCACAATGATTAAGACTATGTATTAGTCGAAACGCGTCGTGCAATCTGTAGCACTGGTGCTGTATTACAACTCTCCTACCCTGTATTATCACATTTTTAATGGAATATTAATAAAAAAAATTTATTTTAAAAGTATAAGCTGCGGATCATCTGCTTAATGCTACTTCTAAGCAAGCTGGAATATATCATTTTATGCCTACTTTAGCCAATTGGTGGACATTCTCCATCCAACTGGTCCATGTACTTTAAGTGGTTATAATTTAAATCCTCACTTTTTGAATAGATAATCTGGCTGCCTGGCTGGTTGCCATCAGAAATTCTCTTTAATATAAGAACGTTCACAAAACGTCATTACTTCAATGTTTCCTGCATTGTCATTCAAGTTGGCAGTTAGCCATCTTCTCACAGTGCGGTTTAAAAACATATCTTTATCAAGATGTAGAATGCCATTTTCTTGGGACATGTCAATGTTATATGCAAAGATATGTTCGGACAAATTCAATATTAAAGATATTTATGGCACCTTTAGAAATTAAAACATATTCACAGAAAACCTGAAATTCAGTACAGGAAATTCATTGGCATGAGAATTTCCTCATTACCACTCCCGATAAACTTTCAGCCAAACTGTTCACAAACTACCCAGTTTCAGAAAGACTGCCATCTTTGGCACAAAAACCAATAGTCATCCCCTTTTTGCAACTTTGATAAATCTTCCCAATGAAGGATATGTATGCAGTAACCACACATAACTTCATTTATGAGCTGCATGATGCCAACATTGGAATTGGTCATTATAATGTGACTTGACTATTTAGGTACAGAATACATGTTTCATACAGTGCACATTGCTGGCAAGCAATGATGGAGATAGCTTATGATTGTTTAAATGTGTATTCACATCCTAGATATCTATAGCATATCTACAATGTATGCCATACACGTCTCATAAATGAAGGTTCAATGCAGAGCAAAAAGCAAAAGTGGGAATGAAAATCTTTAAGGCGATATTCCCATCCGTTTATTATTATTATTATTATTATTATTATTATTATTATTATTATTATTATTAGGCTATGTTCACACGGCTTATTTGTGGGGCGTAATCACGGCGTATTCGCCGAGCAGGGAGAGGAGACGTAATCCATAGCTCTCTATGATAACTGTGGATTACCGTAATGACTGGGACGTATTCCAACCGTAATTCACGCAGTATGGACTGAATTACGGACTGAAATACGTCACATTTTAAGACGTGGGAACATAGCCTTATTATTATTATTATTATTTATTTTTGAGCACCCTTGATTCCAGGGCACTGTACATTCGGGTTTCATACATAACATAGGTCAAACAAGTACAAAGGTGACAAATTAATAACTAACAACTGGTACAGAAGGAGAGAGGTCCCTGCCCGTGAGGGCTTAGAATCTGCAAACACAGGATATGACAAACATGCCTGATAGATGTGGTTCCCATCTCTGCAGAAGGTTCGTGCTTGGTTTTGGAGACATTTACAGTTGAAACCAGAAGTTTACATACACTATATAATGAGACACATATGCATGTTTTTCTCACTATCTGAGATGAAAGCAGAATAAACCTTCCCCATTTTTGGTCAATTAGAAACCAAAATGATTTATATTTGCCAAATGTAAGAATAATGAGAGATAATTCTTAAGGCATTTTTATTACTTTTTGCAAAGTCAAAAGTTTACATACACTAAGATTACAGCCCATATGATGATGTCATGTTTTTGGAAGCTTCTGATTGGTTTATTGGCAACATCTGAGTTAATTATAGACACATATGTGGATGTATTTTTAATTCACATCAGAAACACGCTGCTTCTGTGTGTAACATCGTGGGAAAGTCTAAAGAAATCAGCCAAGATATCAGGAAGAGAATTGATGACTTGCACAAATCTGGATCATCCTTGGGTACAATTTCCAGATGCCTGAAAGTGCCTCGTTCATCTGTAGAAACAATTATACACAAGTCCAAAAAATTGGGAATGTCCACCCATCATACCACTGAGGAAGGAGACGGATTCTGTGTCTCAGAGATGAATATGCTTTGGTCCAACATGTATATATCAACCCAAGAACAAAAGCAAAAGACTTTGTGAAGATGCTGGCTGAAGCTGGTAAGATTGTGTCAATATCCACAGTGAAAGGAGCACTGTATCAACAGGGGCTGAAAGGCCACTCTGCCAGGAAGAAGCCATTACTCCAAAAGAAACAAATAAAAGCCTGATTAATGTTTGCAAGTCCACACAAGAACAAAGACCTACATTTCTGGAGACATGTCCTGTGGTCTGACGAAATTAAAATTTATCTGTTTGGCAGACCATTGTTACATTTGGAGGAAAAAGGGAGAAGCTTGGAAGCCTAAGAACACCATCCCATCTGTGAAACATGGGGGTGACAGCATCATGTTGTGGGGTTGTTGTGCTGCAGGAGGGACTGGTGCACTTCACAAAATAGATGGCATCATGAAGAAAGAAGATTATGTGGCATTACTAAAGCAACATCTCAAAACATCAGCCAGGAAGTTAAAGCTTGAGCGGAAATGGGTCTTCCAAATGGACAATGAGCCGAAGCACACTGCCATACTGGTCACAAAGGATAACCAATTCAATGTTTTGGAGTGGCCATCACAAAGCATTGATCTCAGTCCTATTGAAAATTTATGTGCAAGGCTGAAAAGGCAGGCGCGAGCAAACATGGCTCAATTACACCAGTTCTGTCAGGAGAAATGGGCCAAAATTCCTACCAACTATTGTGAAAAGCTTGTAGAAAGATTTCCAAAACATTTGACCTAAGTTCTACAGTTTAAGGGCAATACAACCAAATACTAATGAAATGTATGGAAACTTTTGACTTTGCAGAAAGTAATAAAAATGCCTCAAAATTCTCTCTCTCATTATTCTGGCATTTGGCAAATATAAATAATTTTGGTTCCTAATTGACCTAAGATGGGGAAGGTTTATTCTGATTTCATGTCAGATAGGGAGAAAAACATGCAGATGTGTCTTTTTATATATTGTATGTAAACATCTGGTTTCAACTGTATATCATATCCTTTGTTTAAGGTGTACATACCCTTTTAAAGATTTTCATTCCTTCTGTTGTTTTTTACTTCTCATCATAAAAACTACTAAATTAGTGGATTTTGTAGTGGTGCAAATAAACTAAACCTGAATTTTCAGTAAAATAGAAGATGTCACCTAAAATTCCAAACTGAACTAATATGTTGTATGTCATATAGACAGAGCAAGCTAATGTTTCACAACATCAAAAATCTGTAAATAGGGAGTTATGGTGAGTTAAAGAAGGGGCTAACACACACATATATAATATACCCTAATATATCCTAATCAGTAGAAATCTCAGGTAGATTTATTGTCTGTTGAGGTTGGAAATTCTTGCCTGACATAACTTACAAATGTAACCTGTTGCCTGGTGTAATCAGTCTAAAACTAAATCCTAACCTGTGTAGTTTGTCCATTGAAAACGTCAGGTTTGTGACAGTTCTATTTGAAGGGCACAAGTAATCAAGAATAATGTCAGTATTTGACATTTCATTAAAAACACATTTGTTTAGTTGCAGCTTCAAAGCCTTTCATGGTTTCCCCCTCTGATGTTTACCATCCTCTACTTGTGGTTAAATACCACACATACCTGATCCTACTTGGACCTTCTCAAATTAAGTCAAATTGCTGCCATTTTTCATGACATGGAGAAAGTTCCTTTCCACTAATTTTCTTCTCAAATCAAAAACATGTGTTGTAAATGACATTATAAAAAAAAACAAAACCCCCAAATAAACAGTGTGTACATTCTTACCTGACATTACAAGAGTGCTAGAAAACTATATCTACAGCTACAGGATGAAAACAAAGATGCTACTACTAGTAATTGTAGTAATAATCACTGGAAATAATTTCTGATGCTCGGCTCCATGCACAGGACACAACCATGTGTGTAGTGCATGTAGAGATGCACATGGGCCATTTGGATGTTTATAACATGATTCATGGCCCATAAAAAATTATCAACTTGAAAATTAGGTGGCTTTATTTGGTCAAATATTTATTTAACTCATCCTTAATGTGATGGCTTTTCTCCCTGATCAGTACAAGCACAGATGCACATTGCTGATCGGATGAGTACATCAGCAGCAAATCTCAGTGGGGAAAAGACATAGACGAGAGCTGTAACTGAAGTGCTGGGCAGGGCCATCTTTTCCATTGGGCACACTAGGAAGTTGCCCGGGGGCCCCACAAGTATAGGGGCCCCAAGTGTTGTATGTATGTCACAGAAATGCAAGAAAAAAACCCTGGATCGGCTTTGCTTATTTAACGGTTTGTGTGTTTTTAGGAGGTGCAAAAAGTTAAAAACCATACTGGAGAAGGGAGCCAAAGGCTCCCTGCCCTGCCAGATAGTCTTGTAGGCTGCAGGCTGCCGGTGTCCAGACAGATGGGTGAAAATATGGGTGTGCTTGGAGGGGCTAGAGGCATGGCTAAATGTAATGTCATTTATTTGGGCAGGGCCCACTGCAGTGCTCTGCCCAGGGGCCCATAATTCTGTTAAGACGGCTCTGGTGCTGGGTAGTTCCCTGCTATTCTGTGACATTCTCAACTCCCCTGACATGTAGTAGTTTATCAGGGTATAAACAGTAAGGACTAAATTTGACTCTAAAGTCATGGTCCCCCCACCACCACCTTCAAGTCAAGATGCCATGTGTTCCCCCCATGATATGATGTCCATGCCCTTTCTCCCCCAATGTGCAGTACCATAATGGGGTAGAAATGTAATGGACTAGAGCTATTACTACTGTGCTCAACATCCTTGAGTCGGCAAACAAGTGCCAGCTCGCCAGCTTCAGAGACAAGTGCATGTGCAGTAGAAAATTGGGGATGAACAGCTTGAGTGAGACCTGGTCCTACGCTTGCACTGGTCTCTAAAACTCCTGGCACTTACTTTTTGATTTCAAGGGCTGTATCAGGCCCCTGGGACAGACCTTCCCCACCCCTTCTATAGAACAATAAGCAATGCACTCAATAAGCATTGAGCACACAACAATCTGTAGCTATTGAATCTGATATCTCACATGATATATATGAAATCAGAGGAAGATTGGAACACAGTATATACACTCACCAATCACCAATCAACATAACATTAAAACCAATCCTTTCAATAGCATGTGCCCCCTCAGGTCACCAAGAGAACTCTGACTCTTCCCAGTCCAGTTGCCTATTATATGGTAAATGTTCAGGATAAATCAGAAATGTAACTGGAAGACAAGAGGAACCACAGCAAAGATTAAAAATGGCTACTATTATGATGGCAAGTCTTGCCACCCTGGACAGAATGTCCATATGTCCATGTGTTCCCTCAAAAGTCCTTAAGTCTTGCAGCCTAATTTCGGTCTAGTGTCCCATCCACTGTCACTTTCTGTAACTATAAAATTGGACTTATGTTTAAGTAACAGAAAGTGACGTCAGATGCAACGCCCTATGACACTTCCAGTTACCATAACCTACAGTGCCAAGTAAAAGGGTAACAATGTTTTGAACTTTTGCCTTTCAGGCTCCATATCTCACCATCCACTACGGATTTGAACTTGAGTCTACCATCATTTTGTAGACAATCATCTCATACATCAATTTAACTTGCAACTAGTTATTGCTATCACTGCTTAGTTATGCAGATTATTGTCATGTAACTGTATTGTTACTGTTTTGCTCCAAAAAATCAAGACTTTAATTTTTATTATTTCATTAGTATTTTGTAAATCCACCTTTGGCTTTCAACACTGCCTGAATCCTTCTGGGCTCTTGATCAGATTCAAGCATATCTCAACTGAAATCTAATGTCTCCGCTACATGTTCCCAATGTTTGTGCATACTGGTCACTCACTTGGGTACGAATACAGATTTTTCTTCAACTCTACCCACACGTATTTGATTGGGTTGAGGTCTGTGTACTGTAGAGGCCATTCCAGCAACTCTACTTCATTGTCATTGAATCATTTCTTTGTCAATCTTGACATATGCTTTGCGTAGTTGTCTTGTTGGAATACTATGTCGTCCTTTTCATACCCATAGTTCTCGAGTGTATGAAGTAACTCATCTTGTAGGATGCTCACATAAAACTCAGCATTGAGATCACCATCGATCCTGGTCAAGTATCCAACACCTTTGGCCGGCTTCCTTCACCGAACTTGACAATTCCTTCAATTTCTCAATCCATTAGCCTCCTATTCCCTTGATTCCTCCAGACATTTGCATCCATCAAAGCCCGGTCTATTGACTGTCTTCTCATCACTTCACATTACATGTTTCCAAACTTTTATTGTCCACTTTTAATTCTTTTTTGTAAACTCGAGACAATGCTTCTTATGATGATATTGCAGTTGAGGCTTCTTTACTTTTTTTTGGGCCACCATTCCAGACTAGTGTAATGTATGCCACATGGTCCTTGCATGGGCATCTGTGATCTCACTGTCACTGATGTCATACCAGAACTGATAGACCTTGTGATGAGTCTTGGCTTTGGAATGAATGGACAGACTTCATTTCATATTCTTCCAGCTGTCATAGCATTCCTATAGTGCAGTTTGGCAATTTTCTTGGCCAAAAGACGGTTATTGATGAGCTGGATGATGCGGTTTCTCTTTTCTTGGGGATCTTCTTCATGGTTGCTCCTCGAACCAGTGACCTTTTGCTTGGAAATCAACCTAATAACACACTGAGCTATTAGGGAATATGAGAACTGGTTGTAATTTGTAGTAACAAGAAGAAAGATTGTCCCACCACCAGGAGCAAAACAGTAACAATGCAGTTACAAGACAAGAATCTGCATATGCATAACTAAGCACAAACTAAATAGTTGCAAGTCAAATTTATATATGAGATATCCAAGATGATTGTCTATAAACTGGCGGTAATCTCACATTCAGAGCTGAAGTGGATAGTGAGATATAGAGCCTGAAAGTCAAAAGTTCAAAACATTGTTACCTTTTTACTTGGCACTGTATGTTAAAGAAACATAAAGTGACTTTGGACCCAAAGTTAGGATGCAACAGTAGCGTTCTATCAAGTTAACCCCTAAAATCCAGTGAATGACCCTACCCCCAAATAAGGATTAGGGTTACTGTTAAGATTAGAGATATGAGTGCGTTAGATAAATAATTTGGCTTAAGGAAGTCCCAAATCTGAATTTTTTTTACAAGTTCAGTTGAATTAGTGTTGAAAAGAACAGTGCCTTATTAGAGCAATATTATTGTTTCTGATATGTAAACCCTTGGGATAAGTATGAGGAATGATAGTATATGTACATCCTTGGCCTGATACTATATTTTTCCATTTTTAACCATAATCATGACTTGTTAATTAGTAAATGAAGGTTCTTCATATGAATAATGAGAAGGACATTGCAGTCTTTGAGTTTTTCAGTCATCCAGTGTAAATCACTCACAGAAAACCAATATATAATATTACCAGGGTTAAACCACTCTCTACAAAAATCACAGAATTTTATAAACCCAGTCCTAAAATATAACTTTTATTATATATCCACTAAAATTAGTACGCAACAATACATACATATACACCAGTGCTACGTGAATGTCTTGGGTATTCAGACACAACAGATCTACACCAATAGATGTTTCCAATAGCTATTATGTCCGTGTAAACCTATACTTTCCACTGCCAAATCCTCAAATGAAGGAAGGGTAGGCGCCCCAAAAAGGGCGGCCCCTCCTTTTGATGGCTGGCCCTGTTAAATAACTATCTACAATGAGAACAAATGTATCGCACAGTATACCACACTAATGTGTCACGGTTACCAATACCCAAGACAAAGATGAAAAAACACAAACCTCTAAAATCTATATACATAAAAGATAGAGCGAAAATATATATCTCAGCATATATACTATTCTATCAATATCTTTCTTCCCTTAGCATTTGGTATAATTTCTAGTAATCAAAGATAATCAGAACATTACTATTCCTTGAAGACCAAATGCAGTATATATACTGTCATATAGATATCTTACTTCCCTTCTCATTTGGCATAAGTTCTCTTTCCCAACGCGTTTCTTCCTCTCGGGTCATGGAGGAATCATCAGGGGAAAATATAGAATCCTTCCATCGATGCCGGATATATACAAGCACCAGATAGATGTGCCTCACAGAGCTCCGCTTCACAAACTAATTTAAATCCCCGCGCTATAGGAGGGAACGCCCACTAACCAGGTGTACACCTACAAACATCTATAATGGCCTACTATGATTCAGAATGCTCAATACCTTGAACATGGAGGCAGCCTTTTCGTGCGACTCGCACATAAACCGCATCCCGAACACATAAGGCAAACTTAGTGAAGACATATGTCGCATCCGTCTATTCATTGAGTAGCCTCGCGAGAATATTAGATCTCGCGCATGCGCATTGGCAATACTACCAAGACGGAAATCGCGCATGCGCAGAACAATCAACTCCACTCAGGAGTACACGCAGGCGCACTAACAATACATACTCTGAGCGGCACTATCTCCACTTCTGCTGTGAAGATCGCAGCAACATAATGGTAAGGTGTAACAAAGATTGGTTACAAAATATATACGTTCAACCTCTCGTATAAGTTTCAATGCAAATGCAACAGAGTAACCAAATCACGGGCCTTCTTATTCTTATATATTAAAAAATATCTTATCATGAGGCACAACTAAGTGAAGAATGTATTTGGATACTCACTAACACTGATATCTAGATACTATAAGGTCTAAAGGCTATCATGCCCCAATGGACCATAACAAACAATATGTGTACAAATGAACCTAACCAACACTGAAAGAATGAAAACTAAATATTCAAATAAAACACCCAAAATACATGAACTCATTGAGGCCACTAGGTTGTAGAGTCCTTAGCCTAAAGGTCCATCCAGTGTAAATCATCAATATTTCTTATTCCTTTATCCCCTCTAAATCCCTTTCTAAATCCATTTCTCCAGATCCAGTCCCAGACCATATTGTGCACTGTTCCATGTATGTTTTGATGTTCATTGACTCTTAACTCTCATTTACCTACCAGGGAAACTTCACTTAACTATATAATTGTCCAAACTAAAAAGTTTCAAAAATACATTTTAATTTATACAAATCCTTAGGTTCATCTTGTGAGGCTTTCTTGACCTTTCATTGAACATAAATAGATTTTAATACCACAAAATAAAGTTGAATCACCAAGCAATCTCACAATAAGAGAAACAGAAGATTGTAGTGTCATGACCAGGAAAAAATGTTGTTATGTAATAAAGTATGTCAGCTATGTAACTAATAAAAGACCTTTCATAATTCTTACAATGTATTTTAAATTGCATCTTTCAAGTCTTCTTATTTGGTGAAACATTGAAGGACTTTGAAATGTAAAATATGAAAGTAAAATTTCAGACAAAACTCAAACTGGTCTTTTTTGGACTATTTATATAGTGTGTGAGGGCTTAAAAGGGTGAATTCTACATTCTCTTTGGCTAGGACCGTATGCTTTGTAACTAGTTGCCTGTCACTTTTCTGCGACAATATGCACATGTCAAAGACTGCTCAGTGATATGCTATTTATTTCTAATTTGCACTTATGCATATACTGTGCATACAGTATAGAAGTTAGACTTTTTATTGCAAGATGGTGCATGATGGAGTCGTGATAATTGGTGGCCCCACTACGGTGACTGTCTGGGGCTGGCCACAGGAAATAGACTCCTGGGTCTTTGGAGAACTATACAAGAGGTTCACCTGTTGCGTTTGGAATGGGGAAATGTTTCGGCTGCTTTGCCAAGCGGGGTCTAAGGAAGGTGTCTTGGGGCAAATTGTGAGCTAACAGAGTGACTGTTATTATACTGGGTTCGTCAGCGAAGTATGGCTGTAAACGAGGGTGTCTTACAGATACTGGAAGGCAGGGGCGTAGCTATAATGGATGCAGAGGTTTTAAGTCATCCGCTAATTGGGCCCAGTAAGCTAATTTGTGTTAGAATCATAATTCACATCCTAAAATGCTGTGAAACCCACAGCCAGAATAATCATGGTATAGAAACTGACACTAATAATAATTAATTACCCATTAGAGAGCATAATACTCCATCATGGTTGGCACGACCTGAGAACAGCTCCCTATGCATCAGGGGTTGAGGAAGCGACTGCGAAATGTGCATAAGTGTCAGGTCCTGCTACATTGGTAATACTTACTAATTATTTTGCCTATTTTTTGTTATTCTCATATCTGTTTACATTGGTTACTATGATGCTTACTATGTTGTACTGATGAGTGTGAATTATATACATCTTATATATTGTTAATTACCTCTCCCACTTGTAAAGATACCTGTTAGGTTTTGTAGTCGTCTATTGCTGTTATTTTAAACATTTGTTATTACATTCTTGTACTTTTTTTCAATAATAAAATTCTGTTAATATTTTTTGTACTGTATATAGTCCTCTTTTTCTTTATTTTGGTTATTTACGCATACAGTTTTTGTAGATTCTTTTAAGCCAATGAGAAAACTTGTGTTCTGGAGGCCTAAATACTAATATTAATCATAGCAAAATGGGCTACAACAGACTTTTATGTATCAGATAAACTTTAACAAGATTACTTAGTTAATATACATTTTAAGAGAATTTCCAAAATGGTGCCATATAAAGGTATTAGACAATAAACTTGTAGTGTCTACTATTGCAGCTCCTCTCCATTTGAGGAAATATGTATAACAATGCCAGACACAAGGCATAAACAAGTGTGGTGTTTCTGATATATAAAAAATAATTTGGGACTTTTCCTTTAAAGTAGTTAAAACTTTTAGAGCAAATAGAGCTCTTTAATTCTGGTTAAAAGTAGAACTTTGAGGCTTTCAGTACATTGGATGCAGTCATATGCATCAGTTTTTATGTAAGTCATGCCTGGCTTCAGTAGAATTCTTTCTATTTTAATTGCACAAGAAAACAAGGAAACTAAATTTTTTGTAAACAAGATATTCCTATGACATCAGCAAGGCTGGCTTTCCTATAAATGTGGGTTTTCACAAAAACAAAACTATGAAAGTTACCAATGAAACTGACATCAAAATCAGATTCTGTCTGTCTACTTAGTTTTAAAATGACAAAAGTAAAGGTAAAAACATTAACTATACTTATTTTCCTAGATTTTTTAAAAGTTTTAAAAAAAATTTCAAATGTTATTTTTGAATATGTCATTGCAGTGGCACTCTATAAAAATCCACATACTTTATTTCACAAAAAAAAAATGTCTTCATTAAAAAAACATTTTCCGGGCTCAAGGGCATGATTTGTTGATAAGTAGTTACAAGATAACATTTCCATTTCATGCAAGAACACAAAATAGGATTCTTGTATCCGAACGTTTCGGTCACAAGGACCTTTATCAATGAAATCTATGAAACTATTTATATTAATAATGTTAGTATAACAACATACATTAACTATATTAAAATAATTTCATTAGAAAAAAAACAAAGGAAAAAATTACAATAATTAAAAATTAATTATTAATAATTATATACAGTTCAGAAGCAAAATATTACATTTAAATTAATATATATATATATATATATATATATATATATATATACATATATATATATATATATATATATATATATATCCTGTTTCCCCGAAAATAAGACAGTGTCTTATATTAATTTTTGCTCCTAAAGATGAGCTAAGACTTATTTTTAAGGGATTTTTTTTTCTATGAACAATAATTCACATTTATTGTTGAACAAAACATCAACATGTATTAATATACTGTAGTGATTTCATCAAAAACATCAGCATAAGCAGACAAACTCTGAATTTCATAACTAAAAATGCACTAGTTCTTATTTTGGGGGCGTCTTATTTTCAGGGAAACTAGGGTTATATATATATATATATATATATTATATATATATATATATATATATATATAATATGCACATTTATTATATATATATATATATATATATATATATATATATATATTTTGTAGGCGACCAGCAGGTAAGGTAGTGGAAGGCAGATATGTACCAAGCAGATTTTGGTACTCAGTGTTGAGAGTCCAGTGTTATCAGGGTGGCTGATCCTGCAGTACATCCCTGGCCTTTCCATGCAGCAGAATTACGGCATGGAAACTGCAGTGTACGTGCCACCGAAGTCCCGGGGCTCGGTTTGGGAGAACAATGTTCATGCCGATGCTTATTTAAACATATTACATCATCAGCTCAGTGTTACATTGTTACCCACTTATACTTATACATCACTAAACTTACCCTTTACTCACAACTGTCCTGCATGCCTATATGTCACACAATGGACTCACTGTGTGCTGGTATATCCAATGCGCATTTGCGCGATGAGAACTTTCGCCAAACGTCATGACATTGTCTTTAGACCATTGTCGCAATGGCTATTAGGATGCTCATAATAGACATCATATAGATGTATTGCATGGTTACTATAATAACCAGATGCTCCTAATCAGTGCAGCTTGCAAAATACTAGGAGCCGAAATATTTTGATATAAGGAACCTAATTTGTGCTACTGCATGAAATGGAAATGTGATCCTGTATTGAATGGTCAATGAATTAAGCCCTTGAGCCAGAAAATGTTTTTGGAATAAAATAATTTTTTAAATCATAAAGTATATTGATTTTTAAGGAGTTTCATCGAAATGATTTATATTTGGACTATGGCTTGGATGAGCTCTCAACTGGCCCCAAACTTTACACGAATGCTGGAAACAATTGTGTTTGCTAATTTTTGAATGTTAGGGCAGGGTTGCCAACCTCTTTTGTATTTTTTTCTGGACAATTTACCATATATACTCGAGTATAAGCCGACCCGAGTATAAGCCGAGGCACCTACTTTTGCCCCCCAAAAAACGGGAAAACTTATTGACTCGAGTATAAGCCTAGGGTAGAAAATGCAGCGGCTACTGGTAAATTTTAAAAATAAAAATGGATACCAATAAAATTACATAGGCAGTTTAATGTCCCCCATAGGCAATTATAGGCAGATATATGGCCCTATATGCAGGTATAGACAGGTATATGTCCCAAAACGCACGTATATGGCCCCATAGGCATGTAATAGGCAGTTATATGTCCCCCATAAGCAGATTATAGGCAGGTATATGGCCCCATACGCAGGTAATAGGCAGGTATATGGCCCCATAGGCAGGTAATAGGCAGGTATATGGCCCCATAGGCAGGTATAGGGCAGGCTGTAGGCAGGTATAGGGCAGGCTGTAGGCAGGGTATAGGCAGGTATAGGGCAGGTATAGGGCCAGCTGTAGGCAGGTATAGGCAGCTGTAGGCAGGTATAGGGCAGGTATAGGCAGCTGTAGGCAGGTATAGGGCAGGTATAGGGCCGGCTGTAGGCAGGTATAGGGCAGGTATAGGCAGCTGTAGGCAGGTATAGGGCAGGTATAGGGCCAGCTGTAGGCAGGTATAGGCAGCTGTAGGCAGGTATAGGGCAGGTATAGGGCCGGCTGTAGGCAGGTATAGGGCAGGTATAGGCAGCTGTAGGCAGGTATAGGGCCAGCTGTAGGCAGGTATAGGGCAGGTATAGGCAGCTGTAGGCAGGTATAGGGCAGGTATAGGGCAGGTATAGGGCCGGCTGTAGGCAGGTATAAGGCAGGTAAAGGGCAGGCTGTAGGCAATAATAGGCAAAATAAAAAAACAATCACTTACCTGGATCCCCGCTGCTCTGTCTCCCGGGCGCGCTCCTCGGTCTTCCCGGCACATGCGGGTGACGTCATCAGGCCGCGCACGCAGTGTGATGACACACGCTGCTTGTGCCGGAAACTCCGGACAGCCGCCAGTCTGCGACTGCCCGGAGTCCACTGCGGAGCACGGAGCGCTCGCTCTCTGCTCCGCAGTGGTATCTTCACCTATATACGCTCCGGAGGAGTCGCATACAGGTGAAGGGATCGCGGACAGTGCCCGGGCCAGCGCAGCGCCCGAACACTGTGCGCTCACTCGGCAATCAGTTATATACGTTCCCTGAGGAGTCGCATATAACTGAAGCGTCCCTGTCGACGCACGGGCCATCGCAGCGCCCGATCGCTGACAGTGACTCGAGTATAAGCCGAGGGGAGATTTTTCAGCACATTTTTTGTGCTGAAAAACTCGGCTTATACTCGAGTATATATGGTAAGTTCTGTTCATCTGTGATGTGGTTTCTGTTTGTAGCTGAAACCATGCTGTAGTACTAGAGCTGTGGTATGACAGATTCAACCAATCCCAGTCTACCTTATTGACCGGTAATGGTTTTTTTTCCTGGTGTCCATCATAGAAGATATAGTTTTCATTGCATTTAGTGGATTTCTTTTACTTAAATCTGAGGCACATGTGATGAAGGCCCTGAAATGGACATTCAACACAGATGTGAACACAGCCTATGCCCCACATTTCAGACAGACAAAATTTATGTGGACTTTACCAGATTTTACCATAAATTTGGCCTAAATGTGCTACATTTTGGTGTATCTCATTTTAGACACATAGGGCGACATGTATGTACAGGGCTGCACCAGTAGTCTAACGTAACTTCAGCCCAAAAAGTGACGCAGCCCTGTTCTCTAGATTTATAGTCAGGTGCAATCCAACATTAGTCACATTATCGGGTGCCGGCGACACATTCTAATACGTCTGAGATCGGGGGCGTCCTGGTGGCGTGTCAAACTACAATCGTATGACTCTCCACATTTATGACGGGAGGAAGGCAAACCAGGCGCGTTACTGCTGGAACAGCCAGACCAAGTTAACAGTGGTTTACCTGAGCCCGATTTGTCGTTTTGGAGCTAGAAAGTACTAATCTGTGACTCACACTAGAACAGGTTTATAGATTCAGGCGCATTTTATGCTACTAAGGTGCGCAAGCAAATGCCCTCTGGGAGCCAAAATACATACATGTTTCTTTAAGAGTGACAACGATGAAAACTGTCTAGGTCTAAAACTCACTTTGTTGCCCCATAGCAACCAGAGAGCCCTTCATTTTTCCAGAGCACTATTTGAAATGAAAGAGGAGCTCTGATTGGTTGCTATGGGCAACAAAGAAAGTCTTAGACCTAGACCATTTTCATGCATGTCACCCACTGGAACACATGTATGAAAACTGGTGCAGACTAGACAGTCGTATGTCTCAGTAAGTTATTGTAGCATCCGTTGGTATGTATGAAACTGTCTAGCAGCACTTTACAAATGTGTCCCACTGTGAGAAAAAAGCATGCACAACAATGTGCGCCAAAAAAAGTGTCAGACTCTCTGAAGATAGCATGGATTAGTAAGACATTTGTGCGCCACATTCTGTCAAGACACATTTACAAATGTGTCCAATCTTATGAACGTGTCGCAACACAACTCCTTAAGAATTGTTGCAGACAAAACTGTCGAGGATGTCGAACGTGCACCAAGTTTTGACCCAAGACCTTTTAAAAATTTGTCAGACAGGGCCCACAACAGTTTTTTTGCTGCAAACCAATGCCAGAAAACTGGCACCGCCCATTTTATACATGTTCTCCATTGACCCACATTTACTATTGCTGTCGAAAAGTTAGACAAGGCCAACATAGACAGGCAGTCTAAAAATGTGCTAGATTTATCACCGTGGGCCATGCTGTTTGATCATTTTGGCGCATCTTTAGGCTTTGTCTACAAAGCAAATGTTAAAATGCCTTCTAAATCTGATGGCCTTTTAACATTACTGTGCTGCAGTTTTTGGCACGAGTGTCAGTAGTCGGTTTTCAGAATTCCCACAGCCCAGTACATTGACCGTACAGGAATCTGATGTTCTATCTTCCGACTAGTATTAGGCCTAGTGGCCAAAGTGAAAACTGCAGGACTTAATAATTTTTCAATAAAAATATTGAAAGTGATATGGAAAATAAAAAAAAAATAACCAAAAATTCCTAAAAAAAAGTTTTTAACATAAAAATGTTATTTAATTAATAAGTCATTTTTTTGATAAAACATTCACTTTAAACACCTGTTGCATTTCACCTGACAATGGAGTGTGACTTAGCAGGTAAAGGGCATTGTCACGAGTTGCGGCGCAGCCCGCGGTTTGGGCTGCGGACGCAGTCGGTCCCCGGGAACACCCTTGCGATCCGCGGCCTCACTCGCACGGTACGGGCGCAGACACTTACCCGACCACGCTCCTGCTCTTGCGGGTCTGTCTGCCGGCCGGTGCGCGCGCCCCGCTCCTTAGGGCGTGCGCGCGCCGGCTCTCCTGAATTTAAAGGGCCAGTATGCCGGTAATTGGCTATGCCGGCTGCTGACCCTATATATTGCTCCACCTTCCAGAAGCACCTTGCCGAATCCATAGCGCCTATACCCTATGCGAGGAAGCCTCTTCTGTGTTCCGGTTACCGTTTCCGTGTACCAGTCCCTCCGGCTTACGTTCTCCGACCACAAACCTTTGCTGCCTGCCCTGACCTCTTGGCCTGTCCCCGACTACGAGTTTGCCTGTCGATTCTGCTCTACGCTACACCTCGGCTATCACTGCAAGTAAGTCACCTCAGGGGTAGCGACCTGGTGGAATCCCGCCGCAGCAAGTCCACCCCGCTTTGCGGCGGGCTCTGGTGAAAACCGGGACCCACTTAGACTCCGCTCCCTGTCTTGGCCCATACCACCGCTTGCGGTGGCCCAGTGGATCCACTACCCCGCTGCATTACAGTTGGATTCGGCAATGGATCCCACCAAGGTGCCTTTACCTAGTGTGGAGGATCTTACGTCCATCGTGGCTCAGCAGTCCCAGTAACTGGCACAACAGGCACAGCAACTCGACCAGTTGACCGCCATGATGCAGCAACTTATTGCTTCTCAGCAACGGCCTCCGTCTCCCCCCGCGGCTCCTCCTATGCCGACCATCCCGTCTGCCTCCGTGGGACCCAAGCTTCGTCTGTCGCTTCCTACTAAGTTTGACGGTGATCCGAAACTCTGTAGGGGGTTCGTTACCCAGTGCTCCATGCACGTGGAACTGATGGCCGACCAGTTTCCATCTGGTCAAAAGTGGCATTCGTGGTCAGTTTACTCTCCGGGAAGGCCCTGGCCTCAGCCACACCTCTCTGGGACAGAGGCGACCCTGTGATATCGGACCTGCGAACCTTCTTCAAGGAGTTTCGTTGCGTGTTCGAGGAGCCTGCATGTGCATCCTCTGCGGAAACCGCATTACTGAACTTGCGCCAAGGAGAGTCTACTGTAAGGGACTACGCGGTCCAGTTCCGCACGCTGGCTTCTGAGCTGACCTGGAACGAGGCAGCCTTGTGCGCTACCTTCAAGAAGGGCCTCTCCGGCAGAGTCAAGGATGCCCTGGCTGCAAGAGACCTCCCGACGTCCTTAAGTGAGCTGATTCATCTGGCCACTCGCATCGATGTACGTTTTTCTGAGAGACAGGAAGAGCTTCGTCAGGAATGCGACTCGGTCCGGCCTCGCCGGTTCCCTCGTCTGGCTCCAGTGTTCCAGAAGCCTCCTCTGCCACCTCCGCAGATTTCCGGTGAAGAACCAATGCAAATCGACCATGTCCATCTTACAGAACAGGAGCGGTCCCATCGTCGCACTGAGAACCTGTGCTTGTATTGTGCCAGTCCGGAGCATTTCCTGAGGGACTGTCCCTTGCGCCCCCGTCCGGGAAACGCGCGCACCTAGGGTACGTGGGAGAGGCGTCCCTGGGTGTGAACAGTTCCTCTCCTCATCTGACTATGCCGGTGCGGGTCGTATCGGGTACCGGAGTTAAAGTTCAAGTTCCTGCCTTCCTTGATTCTGGGTCAGCTGGAAATTTCATGGACGCTGCCTTAGTGTCAAAACTTCGTCTTCCGGTGGTCCGCCTGGAAAAGCCCTTGGCCATTTCGTCCGTGAGTGGAGAGATCCTGCGTGACGCTATTCACTTCCGCACGGAGCTAGTGTCTATGCATGTTGGGGCGCTCCATGGAGAGAAGATCCATTCTACGTGCTTCCTCACTCCTCTTCGGCAATCCTGTTGGGGCTCCCATGGCTGCAGCGCCATGCCCCTATGCTGAATTGGGAGACAGGAGAAGTGGTGCGTTGGGGGCAACACTGCCAAACTCGTTGTCTTGTGGCACCTCGCCTGGTGCTCCCCGCTTCTCTACCGACGCCCCCTAAACCCTTGCCGGGTCTGCCTCCGGAGTATCAAGATTATGTGGACGTATTTTCCGAAAAGCAGGTGGAGAACTTACCTCCTCACCGTCCTTACGACTGTCCTATTGACCTGTTGCCTGGCGCAAGTCCTCCCCGAGGCAGGGTTTATCTGCTATCTGTTCCTGAGACCGAAGCTATGTCGGCCTACATTCAGGAGAATCTCCGGAAGGGCTTTATCCGCAAGTCCACATCCCCTGCTGGTGCGGGATTCTTCTTCGTGGAGAAAAAGGATGGCTCTCTACGCCCCTGCATTGACTATCGCGGCCTGAATAAGATAACCGTGAAGAACCATTACCCGATACCGTTGATAACGGAACTCTTTGACCGACTACGCGGGGCCAAGATCTTCTCCAAGTTGGATCTGCGTGGAGCCTATAATCTCATCTGCATTCGGTAGAGTGACGAGTGGAAGACGGCATTTAACACGCGCGACGGCCATTTTGAGTATCTGGTCATGCCGTTCGGCCTGTGCAACGCCCCGGCGGTCTTTCAGGAATTTGTGAATGAGATTTTTAGGGACCTCCTGTACTCCTGCATTGTCGTGTACCTGGACAACATCCTGGTCTTCTCGTCCGACCTAAAGACCCACCGTCTCCATGTGCGCCAGGTTCTTAGACGTCTCAGAGAGAACCACCTATACGCTAAATTGCAGAAGTGTCAATTTCACCGATTCAGCTTGCCCTTCCTCAGGTATAGACTCTCTGACAAGGGACTTCAAATGGACCCGGCCAAGCTCTCTGCCGTCCTGCAGTGGCCCCACCCTCTCGGTCTACGTGCCATTCAACGGTTTCTGGGGTTTGCCAACTACTACCGCCAGTTCATCCTGCATTTCTCCACGGTGGTAGCCCCAATTGTGGCTTTCACCAAGAAGACGGGCAATCCTAAGGTTTGGCCACAGGCGGCTGAAGATGCGTTCTTCCGACTCAAGTCGGCATTTGCATCGGCCTCGATCCTGTCCCGCCCGGACACTGAGAAGCCTTTTTTTTGGAGGTGGATGCTTCTTCTGTGGGAGCTGGGGCAGTCCTCACTCAGCGTGATCCTAAGGGCAAGACCCTCACGTGTGTTTCTTTTCAAAAACCTTCTCTCCGGCCGAGATGAACTATACTATTGGAGACTGTGAGCTGCTGTCTATTAAGTTAGTTTTAGAGGAGTGGCGCCATCTACTGGAGGGGGCTTGTCACCTGGTCACTATTTATTCGGACCACAAGAATCTCGTGCAAACAGCCCAGCGCCTCAGCCCCCGGCAGGCTCGCTGGTCTCTCTTTTTTTCGCGCTTCAACTTTGTAATCCATTTCTGTCCTGCCGAAAAGAACATCAAAGCAGATGCCCTGTCCTGTGCCTCTGATGTTTTTGGTGTGGATTCGCCTCCTTGTCACATCATCCCGCCTGATCTTTTAATTTCCGCGGCTCGAGTGGATCTCCGATTGGTACCCCCTGGCAAGAGCTACGTGTGCCCTGCGCTTCTCAGGAAAGTTCTGAAGTGGGGGCATGGGTCGCTGGTGGCTGGCCAGCCTGATGTGTGGAAGACGGAACAGCTCATAGCCCGCTATTATTGGTGGCCTGACCTCGTGAAGGACGTCAAGGACTTTGTGGCATCGTGTCCAGTTTGCGCCCGCAACAAGACGCCTCACCGTAAGCCTGCGGGTTTACTTCAACCCTTGCGGGTTCCTAATCGCCCATGGTCCCATGTTGCCATGGACTTCATTACGTATCTTCCATCTTCTTCTGGTAACACGGTCATTTGGGTTGTCGTGGACCGCTTCTCAAAGATGGCGCATTTCGTGCCTTTGCCGGGCCTGCCTTCTGCACCTCGCCTTGCGAGTTTGTTTTTCCGTCTGCATGGTCTCCCTCTGCATATCGTTTCTGACCGCGGAGTACAGTTCGTGTCAAGATTCTGGGGATCCCTCTGCACCCAGTTAAAGGTGAAGCTGGATTTCTCCTCCGCTTATCATCCCCAGTCTAACGGGCAGGTGGAGAGGGTCAACCAGATCCTGGAAGGTTACTTGCGCCATTTCGTCTCCGCGCGACAAGACAACTGGTCGGATTTGCTTCCCTGGGTGGTGTTCTCCTATAATTCATTGGATTCTGTCTCGTCTGGTGCCGCTCCATTTTTTGTAGTGTATGGATGTCATCCCCGCCCACCCCTCCCACTGGTGCCTGCCTCGGATGTTCCTGCGGTGGATACCCTTGTTCGTGACTTGAAGGCCATCTGGAGTGACACTCAGCGTTCTCTGCAACGGCCTCTGCCCATACTAAACTCCAAGTGGACAGGTACAGTAGACCTGCTCCATCTTTTGCTCCCGGGTTAAGGTCTGGTTGTCATCCAGGTTCGTACGCCTGAAGATCCCAAGCGACAAGCTAGGCCCCCGGTATCTCGGTCCATTTGTGGTGCTGAAAAGAATCAACCCGGTGGCTTACAAGCTCAAGTTACCTCCCTCGATGCGGATCCCGAACTCCTTCCACGTCTCTCTGCTAAAACCCTTCATCGTGAATAGGTTCTCTCAGAGGGTGGCGCCTCCTTCTCCCGAAGCCGACTCCTCCGACGTCTTCACCGTGAAAGAAATCTTGGCCATGAAGACGATTAGAGGGAGGCGTCATTTTCTCATCGACTGGAAGGGGTTCGGGCCGGAGGAAAGATTGTGGGAACCTGAGGAAAACATTATGGTCCGTAGAATTCTGCAGAGGTTTCTTCAGGCCATAAAAAGGGGGCGGCCAAAGGGGGGAGGTACTGTCACGAGCTGCACCGCAGCCAGCGGTTCGGGCTGTGGACGCACTCGGTCCCTGGGACCCCCTTGCGCCCGTGCCGGGCTGCATCGCGATACGCGGCCGCACTCGCTCAGTACGGGCGCAGGCACTTACCCGACCACGCTCCTGCTCTTCCGTGTCTGTCCACCTTCCAGAAGCACCTTGCCGAATCAATAGCGCCTATACCCTATGCGAGGAAGCCTCTTCTGTGTTCCGGTTGCCGTTTCCGTGTACCAGTCCCTCCGGCTTACGTTCTCCGACCACGAACCTTTGCTGCCTGCCCTGACCTCTTGGCCCGTCCCCGACTACGAGTTTGTCTGTCGATTCTGCTCTACGCTACACCTCGGCTACCACTGCAAGTAAGTCACCTCAGGGGTAGCGACCTGGTGGAATCCCGCCGCAGCAAGTCCATCCCGCTTTGCGGCGGGCTCTGGTGAAAACCGGGACCCACTTAGACTCCGCTCCCTGTCGTGACCCATACCACCGCTTGCGGTGGCCCCGTGGATCCACTACCCCAATGCCTTACAGGCATAACTTATTGGAAATGGGCAAGGCATAGATTGCGTCATAAATGTGGAAATATTGTAGCATACAATACTGGTGCAAAATAAGCCAACCAACAGATGGAATAAAAAAATTAGACAAGTCTAAAGATGCACCAGAGTTATCAAACAGCATGAGCCACTGTAATACATTTTGTAATAAATTTTGCCATGTTTAGTCTTAGACCATTGTAATTAAATGAGGTTTTCACATTTCTTATTAACACATTTTAATAGACAGGAATAAAACAGTGTATTTAAGTTACTAATATATTAGTGTGAAATATGTATTTGCTCCATCTGATAGACCATCTACAGATACAAACAAATTATATTAGCTATATGTTATTAGTCACATGATTCTAAATCAGACCAGCAAGACTGTAAAGTAACAAAAAAACAGGCAGATAATCTTGAAGTTTTATTTAATTATATAGCATTATTACATACTACGGTGTGTACAGAGATTGTCATTGTTCACTGTCTCCATTGGGGCTCACAGTCTAAATTCCAGATAAACCTCCCTATATGTTTTTGGGATGTGGCAAGAAACCTACACAACATACAAACTCCAAACAGATGTTATCCTTGGTGAGATTTGAACCCAGGATCCCAGAGCTGCAAGGCAATAGTGTTAATCGCTGAGCCACCATGCTGCCCAGTTTCTAAAGCTAGGTCTACACAGCATAGGGCAAAAAACTCGGCAAAAACCAAAACCTAAAAGCTGCTTTGAACCTTAGTATTTTGTCAGTTTTTTGTCCAAAGCAGCTGGGTTTGTCACAAGTTTGTTGTGTGGGTTTTAGTTTTTTGTTGAGGTTTTTGCCGTGGTTTTTGGTCTGGTTTTTTGGACTTTTCTTGGGCAGTTTTTAATGTATTCAATATTCATATACCTTGTTTAAACACCTGGGCAGCTTTTCAGCACAACCGTCAAAAACCGCGGCAAAAAAAAGGTGAAAAAACGTCCAAAAACCACCTGGCATTTTACATAGATTTCAATAGTAAGTATTCTGCTGTCGGATTTGAAAACATGTTCCTAAAACTGCCGGTGCCAAAAAACGGGCAGAAAAAAAAATAACCTGTGTAGACTACAGGTCATTTTTGTATTAATGTCTATGTGGACGTTTTTCCGTCTGATTTTCAGCGGTTTTAAAATACTAGAACTGCCGAAAATCCGATGGGAAACCTCTGCTATGTAGACATAGCCTAAAATGTCTTGTGTCTTGTAGTCAGACATGTGAGCGCCACCAAATGTTAGTAAGCCTTTGGTCTTGCAGGTTGTTGATCCCTTCATCGATGTCTATGTCAAAAGATGTTTTACACTGATTTAAAAACAGATTTACAACTAATTTCTTTTGACTAGTGATGATAACTACTATCAATATTTCGCAGCCCTCTCTGGACACACCCGCTCGTCATCCATTCAGAAATATCCGCTCCATTAACACTCAGGAACTCACAGACATCATACAGTCCTCACTGCCCCCAATCTTCTCCCTCTCCTGCCCTGACCTGGCTGTTAAATGTTACAATGAAACGCTCTCATCCACCCTAGACATGTTGGCACCACTCACACACCGCACCACCAGAGTCAGCAACCCATAGCCATGGCACACTCCTCAGACTCGCCATTTGCAGCGCTGTTCCAGGTGTGCGGAGCGTCTGTGGAGAAAGTCAAAGCTACCTGCAGACTTTATCCACTATAAATACATGCTCAGGACTTACCACACTGCCCTTCACTGCGCCAACATATTTCACCTGCCTCATCTCCACATTACACAACAACCCAAAATGCCTGTTCGACACCTTCCACTCCCTCCTCAGGCCCAAAGCTCAGGCCCCGGTCACTGACCTCTGTGCTGAAGACCTGGACACTAAGACAAAATTGACAGTATCCGGCATAACATCTCATCTCAAAACCCAAGCAGAACCCATCCTATCCCTCCCCGCTCATCCTCTAGTCTGCTCTCAGCTCTTGACCCAACGACAGAAGAAGAAGTGTCCAGACTTCACCTGTCTGCTCGCCCCACCACCTGCTCTAGTGACCCCATTCCCTCCCACCTTCTCCAGTCTATTTCTCCAGCTATCCTCTCTCACCTTACTGCAATCTTCAACCTCTCTATCTCCACTGGGATTTTCCCATCCTCCTTTAAACAGGCTACTATCACCCCTTTACTTAAAAAACCCTCTCTGGACCCATCCTGCGCTGCTAATTACCGACCGGTATCTAATCTGCCCTTCATCTCTAAACTCCTGGAATTCTTGGTCCACTCCCGTTTAATCCGCTATCTCTCTGCTAACTCTCTTCTCGATCCTCTACAATCAGGTTTCCGCACCCTACACTCCACAGAAGCTGCTATAGTTAAAGTCTCTAATGATCTCCACACTGCTAAATCTCAGGGTAAATACTCGTTGTTGATTCTGCTGGATCTCTCTGCAGCATTTGACACTGTTGATCACCATCTTCTCCTCAGCATGCTCCATGCAACTGGCATCCAGGACACCGCTCTCTCTTGGTTCTCTTCCTACCTCTCTGACCGCTTCTTCAGTGTCTCATTTGCAGGTTCTACTTCTTCTCCTCTCCCTCTTGCTGTTGGAGTCCCTCAGGGGTCAGTTCTTGGTCCACTCCTCTTCTCACTCTATACAGCCCCCATTGGCCAAACCATCAGTAGATTTGGCTTCCAGTAGCATCTCTATGCTGATGACACCCAATTATACACCTCTTCCCGAGACCTCACTCCTGCCCTGCTTCAAAAACACCAGTGACTGTCTGTCCGCTGTCTCTGACATCATGTCCTCTCTCTATCTCCAACTCAACCTCACTAAAACTGAACTTCTTTTCTTTCCCCCATCTACTAACCAACCCCCATCTGCTATTTCTCTCTCAGTATGTGGCACCACTATAACACCTAATCAGCAGGCCCGATGTCTTGGGGTTATTCTAGACTCTAATCTGTCGTTCACCCCTTATATCCAATCCCTTGCCCGCTCTTGTCACCTGCACCTCAAGATTATCTCCAGAATCTGTCCTTTTCTCACTATCGAAACAACTCAAACCCTCATTGTTGCTCTTATTCATTCTCGTCTTGATTACTCTAGCTCCCTGCTTATCGGTCTCCCACTCTGCAAACTCTCCCCTCTCCAATCTGTCCTGAATGTAGCAGCCAGGCTGGTCTTTCTCTCCAGCCGCTATACTAATGCCTCTACCCTGTGTCAGTCACTGCACTGGTTGCCCATCCAGTACAGAATACAGCATAAACTAATTACTTTCATCCATAAAGCTCTCCACAGCGCTGCACCTCCCTACATCTCCTCCCTCATCTCTGTCTACCACCCTACCCACTCTCTCCACTCAGCTGCGGACATCAAACTACAGACCACAATCATCCGAACCTCCCATGCCCGTCTTCAAGATTTTGCACGTGCTGCACCCGTTCTCTGGAACATGCTACCACGTACCATCAGGCACAATCCTAGCCTTCGCAGTTTTAAGAGTGTCCTGAAAATACATCTTCTTAGGCAGGCCTACCAAAACCACTAATTGCTAACCCACACCTTCTAACACACACATTTCTGTCACTCCCTACACTAGGGCACTCACAAGCACTTATCCGTATATAGATGTACAGTCAGGGTGGCAGGTTCACCCAATTTTTATGTAAATCACCCCATATTTATGAAACAAGACTGGACCATTGTAAATTCAGCACTTCTCCCCCGTTGCCTCCCCCAGACACCCTCATAGATTGTAAGCTCTTGCGAGCAGGGCCTTCACACCTTGTGTCTCATCTGTAAGTAGCTTTCACTGTGTAATGTATGTCTTTTGTCTGTAATTCTCCCCTCTACATTGTAAAGTGCTGCTGAATTTGTTGGCGCTATATACATAAAGATTATAACTATGATGAACAGAGAAAAATTTGACCATGGAAACTTAGTCTTGCAGAACTTGGACATAAATAAAAGAACCAGGCACCAAAAACTGATCTCCAGAGATTTAGCAAATCCCATTTTATACCTCAGGTGTCCGTCTTTAACTGCAGAAACTCAAGTATGTCAGTGTTTGTTTTCTGTTGATCATGTTCCAGATATTCCATTTAATCTATCCTTTTACCTAGTGATAACATTGTGTTTTGGTCAAAGTTTACAGTACTCTTATTAAAAATGGCCAACCCATAGAGAAATGAGGTCATCAGCTCACAAAGAGGCAGAGTAAATGCCATTGATCCAGGACTAATAATGAGATTGGACACAAACCTTCCTAGTAAAAAGGACTATATACCTAATTGTTCAAGCTATAAAGATGAAAGGATGTTAGGTTTTCTAACCTGATAATCCAATCTGCACACAGATACTCCTTTTTCAAGGTCAAATAAATGTGAATCAGATTTTTGAGAAAGTAATAGTTGCCAAAAATTACAATACAATTCCCGTTTGAAGAAAATGAAATTAGGATAAATTTTTGGGGATTTCTAATTTCTGAATTATAGAGTTATCTGAGTTTGTCTGTCCTTCCATGAACTTAAGAATGAGATATTCCATACTACTTAATTCAATATTGATGTCAAGGGCCCCTGGCTTAGTTTCTCATGTTTTGCCTGAGTTTCTCTGGAAGTTCACTTGACAATATTATATGCTTTGCCAGAAATTCTAAACTGTATCATGATTAGCCAACATTGACTTTGATCTTCTTCAGAATATTTCTAAAAAGTTTAATTTGGCATTGGTTTAACTTACTAATTGTTGGAAATGTAATTGCAATAGGGGATGGAGCTGTACACAAATTGTGTAAATTGACCTGACAGCATGAAGTCCTCTCTGTACCAAAAGTTTAAATATTAAAAAAAAGCTAAACGAAAAATCTATGCAATGGCTTCAATCTTTTGACCCTACAGATATTCAGATGGAAAAACAGCTTAGCAGAATGCACACTTCATCTACAGGCCAACTTTTCCCTTTGGTTTTCTACATGAGATAGTTCTCCACAAGCTTATTGTCTATAAAACATTACATCTGTATAACCGGCCCAAATTAGGAAATACTTACTGAAGCAGTTAGTAACCATTAACGCAAGGAAAGAGGAGATGAGAGTAGCCATAAGCCAAGTTGTGAATGTACAAGTCAAACAGTACTAAAGTAGAGGTGAATTTTTGGTGTATTTTGCACTAAAAAACTGTTGACACCGTATTCTCTATATAAATGAACAATACATTTTGTACACCAAAACATTTGAAACTTTTGAATGCGCCTAAAGTAGGCGCATTAAATATGCTAGCAATTATATGCTATATGCCTTTTTTGGTACATGCCTAAATTAGGCACATTAAATATGATATACAAGGAATACCAGACACCAGATTTTTGGCAGGTTTATTTTTTCAGGTGCATTATACACTCATTTAATGCACTTTAAAACTGGCGTGGAAGCGCTTGTTTTCTGACATGTTGCCCATAATGTTCTTGCTAGGGATGAGCGATATTATCAGCAAAAGTTGAAATCGGCACGGTTTTAGGCTTATTGGAAATTTCCAATCACGCGATAGTTTAGGTGACAATCTTTCAGATAATCTATTACTATCGCGCCATTTTCAGTGTTTCCTGTTATTTTGGCGGCCAGCCAATCAGCTCCGAGGATAGAGGGGGGTGAGGAGGATGTACAACATCACCACTTTGCGGTATATGGATCTCATTGGCTGCAAAAATCACGTGACCTTATTTTATCTATGCAACTGCATTTGCTGTTTGAGCTCATACTCTGTCTATCACACTTCACAGCAGGACATGTCTCTCTGCGTTTAAACCAATAGCTGTTCTAACAGCTCTGAGAGATAGGCTCTTCTAATACAAGAAACCATCCATCTACCTACAGCTTAGAATAGAGTTAGATTACAGAATTTGACTTCTTATTTAGTTAGAGAAAGTTTTAACGATATTAGCTGCGGGGGAAGGGGGGGGCGGCAGGAGGAGAGGCATTTGAAAGGCAGATAATTTGCAGCTCAGTGAGTTCTGTGATCTTAAATTGAAAAAGAATTGTTTTTTACCACTTTTTTGGCCAGCAGACCTCTGACAGGAGTTGAAATTGTCCCTGTGTTTTCAGTTCTGCGTGTCAGTGTTCCCAAAAACCGGCATAACTTATCCCTATAACTTTGAAATAGTTTTATTGAAGTCCGTGCATCTGTTTGGCGCATATAGCTCAGTTGTACGCAAATTGTGTTATACATATTTCCTAGTGAATTGTGCCTGTAGTCAGTGGTAAGAAGGCCGCCATATTAATCTATATAAAATTTAAATACTCTTATTGCAGTCCGTGTGTCTGTTTGGCGCATAGAGCTCAGTTGTACGCATATTGTTTTATACATATTTTATAGTAAATTACGCCTATTGTCAGTGGTGCGAAGGCCGCCATTTTAATCCATATAACATTTAAATACTCTTATTGCAGTCCGTGCGTCTGTTTTCTGCAGAGTGCTCATTTGTACGCATATTGTTTTATACATATTTGATAGTAAACTACACCTGTAGTCAGTGGTGCGAAGTCTGCCATATTAATTCATATAACTTTTTAATACTTCTATTTCACTCAGTGTGTTTCAGTTTGGCGCTAATCATGCATTTGTACGATAGTTTGTTGAAAACTATCAACTGCTAGTCCTACTGGGCAGTTGTAAATCTTAGGGACTGAAGGAAGAACACTGTGATTTGGTGTTACAGTTCTTCCACCAGACCGCATTTTACAGGCATTTGATAGAAACAATTCTGTTTCTAATCCTAGTTGGCTGTTGGAAATTAGTGGGATTTAAGAATAGCTGTGATTTGCCGTCTTTTACTAAGAGACTGTCAAAAACTCTTCCATACCTTTTACATTTTTATATTTCTGAACATGGAGCGACATGCAGGTGGTAAGTGAGCAAAGAGGGGTGTAGGACATGGAGGTAGAGGTATGAGAGAAGGTGCTCCTTCCAGTGCTGGTGACAACACGCAAGCCAGCGTATTATCGGTTGAAGGACCGTCAGGCCTGTCATTGCTAGGTCTGGGCCCTGTGAATCTCAGTAACGAACAGCGTTGCCAATCTGTTCTTCAGTGGTTAATGCATGCTGCGGTCCAGGACAGGGATAGTCAATGTCCAGTTCAACTAAAATGATGGTTCAAAAACTCCTTTTTCCGGCACGTTTTAATCTGTGGGTCATGCTGATTTAAGGGTCATGCTGCAGTCCAGGACAGTCATAGTCAATGTCCAGTTCAGTCCTTTTTCAGGCACTTTTTAATCTGTGGGTCATGTGGGTTTTGGGGTCATGCTGCGGTCCAGGACAGGGATAGTCAATGTCCAGTTCAACTAAAATGATGGTTCAAATAATACTGCCTTCTGGCACATTTTAATTTGTGGGTCATGCAGGTTTAAGGGTCATGCTGTGGTACAGGACAGGTATAGTGCAATGTGACAGTTCAACTAATGGTTCAAATAATACTCGCATATCTGCACATTTTAATTATGCGGACCGGTTTAAGGGTCATCTGTGGTAAAGACAGGAATAGTGAATATGAGAGATTGTGTACTATGGTTATGGTAATATCGATATCGTCAATTACATGCGATAACCATAGTTGATAACAGATTATCGCCGATGACCATTAAAGTCTATGGGAGAGGAACAACAGCTTCATTCTTACACCCAAACAAGGGTGGAGAAGCTGGAATTAACATCCACAACAGCAAACTGGATACGTGCTACATCTTAGGCAAGACAATTAGGCAACAAGAGTCACAGAAAAAAAGTCACAGACTATTCACTATTAGGGATGAGCGATATTGTCAGCAAAAGTTAAAATCGGCACGGTTTTTAGGCTTATCGGAAAATTCCGATCACGCGATAGTTTGGGTGACAATCTTACAGATAATCTATTACTATCGCGCCATTTTCAGTGTTTCCTATCATTTTGGCGGCCAGCCAATCAGCCTGGAGGATAGAGGGGGGTGAGGAGGATGTACAACGTCACCACTTTGTGGTGTATGGATCTCATTGGCTGCAAAAATCACGTGACCTGTTTTATCTATGCAACTGCATTTCCTGTTTGAGCTCATACTCTGTCTATCACACTTCACAGCAGGACGTGTCTCTCTGCGTTTAAACCAATAGCTGTTCTAACAGCTTTGAGAGATAGTTTCTTCTAATACAAGAAACTATCCACCTACCTACAGCTTAGAATAGAGTTAGATTAGAGAATTTCACTCATCTTTACCACTGCAGCCAATTTTGACAGAGCTCTATTTTTTAAATCTGACGTGTTACTTTATGTGAGAATAACTTTTTATCACTTTTACCTATCCATGTGATTCATCTTTTTAAAATGGGTTTTCCGCTATTCCCCTGTGGACCAGTCCGAGCCTGCTCCTGCAGTGGTCAGTTCTCATGCCTGCAGAGCTGTCGCCTCCCTCCCAGTCTCCATAAGCTCCTTGTCATCAGAACACCTGCATTGTTGTAAGCAGAACACCTCTTATTGGTGTAAACAGTTATACATACAGCCTGAAATGATTAAACAAATGTGAGGAATGCACTCTGCTCCCCCCTCTTATCAGGCAGGAGGTAGAGGGGAGCAGAATGTATAAGACTGTGTTATATGGTGGGGGCAGAGTATATAAGGCTGTGTTATATGATGGGAGAGAGTGAATCTAGCAGCTAGAGACTCAGTAATTGCCCAGATCCATCACAAAGAGCTGGGAGAGGAGCACAGAGAGGGGCTCAGAAAGCCTTAATTATAGAGATACAGCCAGCACAGAAAACTGAGGCACCTAGTTTCACTTTAATTTTCCACAGCTCAAAGGGGAGTAAGCACAGAGTGCAGTGAGCCAATCACAGCACAGGGGGGAGTGTCCATTCCAGGGAGCATGTCCCAACAGGCTGAATGAAATTTCAGTCAGTCAATCATAGAAAAGGGGGCGTAGCCCGACCACAGGCTGCAGTTTTAGGTGTAGAACACACAGATTAGGTAATAGCTTTTATACTAAGTGATTTAGGTAATGCAAAGCAATTGCAAAAGTGCTAATTTTTACTGTCCCCATCATTAGAGATATGATCTTTGTAGCGAGAAAACCCCTTTACGGATATGTTACAAATATTCATGCATCTTTTTTAAAAATTATTATTCATGTGTCTAACACCAATTTTGTGTTTTGTGGTCAAGTAGGTTTATGAAATATTGACAACAGGATTTCTGTAAGCAAATAACATACCTTATGTATGCAAGCGTACATGTTTATGTGTGATATTTGCATAAACATAGGACAGCTATAAACATTAACATTTGATGAACTTATTGTATATCCACATCGTTCTGGTGTCCTGATGGTAAAAGACAGGCACTGCAAAGTCCATGTTCTTGTGAAAGTTAAGAATTGTCTGTTAATGTTCCTCCCAAGGCAACAAACAGGGATGTTACCTTTCCAACAAATGTAAGAAGACAAGTACAAATACTTCAAAAAAGTAACCTTGAGACTGGGAACTGAAAGAGGACTTGATGACTGCTACCTGTTACCACAACCCTCCTGCTCTGTTTCTCTAAACAGAAGCTAATTGTATCAGACACATCATATTAACCATGTTAAAGATTAAGACCTTCATAGATTTACTGGTCATTTAGGATATTGTGCTGCTTTCCTTCATCAACATTTTTTGTTCAATTTTGACAAATGTATTATACACAAAAATTGCTTGTGAACTGTAATAAGAGTACCAGCATTTTTGATTAAAAATATAAACAGAAATTAGCAGATGTTGTTTAAAGGGAATACTACTTTATCTTGCAACATATCATAAGTATTTATTGTGTCACTCCTAAGGGTAGGTTCACCCGATGTATAGCAGCGCTTACCTCTGTGTGCTGCTATACGCCGGCTGTTAGAAGTATGTGCTAGCTAGCAAGTACTTTCAGTAGCGCTCCGGCCTGGCCCCCAACCACCCCCCATTCTCCCAGAGCGTAAGCACCGGAAAGAAGTTATATGTCACTTCTTTCTACAGGAACACAGTATGGGGAACACAATGTAAAATCATAGTACTCAATGAGTCCTATGATTTTACTGTATTTGGGTGGTGCACTTTGAGTGCATTGCAGTGCAATTACGCCCCAAAGTATGCCCCACAAATACGCTGTGTGAACAAACCCTAAAAGAGCACTAAGCATAGAAAATATACACACACACACACAAAATACAAAAACAGCACATTCTCCCTTGTCTCCTATTGCAATCTAATGGATATATGTTTTACAAGGTTTTCTTCGTGTGTCCCAGATGATCATTTAGCGCTTCATCCTCCTTCTCACAATCCTAAGTCTAACTGTAAGACAACTGGCTGCAAAAAGAGCCTTCTCCTATTGCTCCTTCAGCAACATGAGTCATAAAAAGTTCATTTCTACTCCCATGACCATGCCACACCATAATTGGATATCCAAAATAGGAAAAAGTCAAAGACACTTAACCCCTATGTTATCTTTAGGATTTTTAGAACATTATTTGTGTTAAAGACATACAAAATATTCTGCATACCCAGTGGTTAGTACTGTTGCATTGCCGGGCTACTAGGTTTAAATCTCGTCAAGAGCAACATCTTCATGGAGTTTGCATGTTCTCACCATGTGGGTTTCCTCTAGGTACTCTGAATTCTTTAAAATAATACTGATAGGCTAAACTGGAATAAAATTTGTGAGCCTCAAAAACGGTGACAGCCTACAGTACAGCAAAATGCTATTTTTTGGGCTAAGCATATCTATGTTCGTAATGGCAGTAGTTTTCCTGTGTGAATAAAAGCTTGGGCCTCGAAGATGTCAGTAGGTGGATCCATACACATAAGATAATTATTAGGTCCTGCCCTAATCAGCAGGGTTAGCCAAGTTTGCTCTTATGTGTTTAGGATCTGTAGTTAGGGGTTTTCTCACCACAATGATTAGCTTTTAACATGTAGGGAAAGGTAAATGAACACTATTACCAAATACATTGCTGTTTTGATTTTGCCTTGTTCAGCAGATAAAGAAGATTTTATCTACTGCTAGTGTAGATACATTTCCTGGGTTACTGATCACCTCTCCCTGCTCTCTCTTTTATCTGATTGTTCCAAGCTGCCTTCCAACCATGGTGAATCACTCCCTGCTGAGTCTAATCTCAAGCGCATGAACTTGTTTAACTAAGTTAACAATAAGTTTTAACCCTTAGAGCTCTAACATTATGCACTGCAGATTATAAACCACTTGCACTCATATCACTGTAACAGGAATAGCTAGGAATAGCAGAGTTGATATGCCAATCACTGCTACAGAACTTCCCCAGCCTAACCAGGAAGGGTGAGTCTGCTGACCACCGCTCTGTAAGACAGCATGGTGAGGCAACGCTTTTAAAGTGGCTACAGATAAGATATATGTTAATGAAATATTCATTTAGCTTGACTCCCCTTTAAATATGCATTCATATTGCGATAGAGAATACGTCTTAGCCTAGACATCTTAACAGAAGATTATCACTCCGAAAAACCTCCTATCTCCTAATAGCAAACATAGGAGGACATTCAGATTGCACTCATATACATATGTCCACCAGTCCTAATGAACTATTATTAACCTATACTTGGTCAGTTAGTGTCGCTCTAATTGATCCCTGTTTGCTTCGACACTGGTATAACCGAATATGGGAAAAAAATTGAGTTTAGGACATCCAAACCCAATATTTTTCTTTAACTGTAACCCTAAGTCTAAGTTGCGGTTAGAGTCTTCTATGGCTAAATTTGACATTGACCCAAATATAAAGCGCAATACTAGTCATAGTAATCTAACATGTCATGGCAGATCAAGCTAATTTGTGGCGGCATCTATAGACAATTTGTCTGCGATGCACCTTAACCTTGCTAACAGATTAAGGGCGCGTCCGGCCGGCCGGTATTTGTCCTGTTTTGCGGCCGTCCCCACGGCTGCGTGGAGGACGGCTTTTCTCCATGATTAGCGGAGAAAAGCCCTCCCTCTCCACATTGACATGCACAGATTCCGTCCAGTTTTCATTTTCCACATTGTGCATGTTAAATGTTTTGCGGCCGGACCGCGGGCGGAAAAAAAAACGCCCAACGGAAAACCCGTGCAGTGGGGACTGCTACACGAGTTTTCCATAGAGCACCATTGTGCTAATTTTTGGCCGTTTTTTCAGGCGGTCTGAAAAACCGCAAACCGGCTGAAAAACTGGCCGAAAACCTGTGCCGTGGGGACATGCCCTAAAACTGAACCAATCCTTCAAAAATATCTCATTTTCATAAACCACTTCCTTAACTGCCTAGCTTGAACATCTATGACACATTAGAAATAATGGATTGCCTATGAAACTAATGATGCTCTGTCATAAGTGATGTATTGTGTTCCCTATACAGAACACAGTGGTTAAACTGGTTTTGAGAACTGCTGGGGTCAGATAAGTTTAGAGAAGTGAAAAAGTATTGACCCATCATCAGGTTAGGTTTAAATTCCCTTACATCTATTCATGATTACAAGTAACAGTTGCCAACATAATTAAGCTGAGGCACCAGATGGGTCACTATCATGCTAAAATGTGCATGCTTGGGGCAGCATGGTGGCTCAGTGGTTAGCACTGTTTCCCTGGAGTCATTTTTGTGAAACCTAAGGCATCATCTGCAGAAAGTTTATATATTTTCCCCATGTTTAAATGGGGTTTACTTTGGGTTCTCTGGTTTCTCCCATACTCCAAAATCCTTCTAATAAATGAATTGACTTCCAGGATAATGTCCCAAATGAGTGTGTGAAATTAAGGGCGACATGTCCCAACATGCCAACGCTGGTTTTTTGGCGTATGTGTCTCCAGATTTTGTAGTGTGCTCCAAGTGTACGGTGGTTGTCGGCGCATTGTATGCCATCTTTTGTGTGGCTGTATGCGCCTTTTTTAGCCATACATGTGCGCCATATTTTTATGGGGCTTACACTGTCGGCTGTTTTCTAAGTTTTTAGGCGCATCGCGGCATTTTGTCGTGCGTGAGTGTGCGCCTTTTTTGCCGGCTGGTGGCGTCAGATTTGCATTGTCCGAACTTTCGTCATTCGTGGACGATAAGTTCTGCGCATTGATGTGTGCAAAAATGTGAGTATATAACCTGAAGCTGTGCAAATGCGCCCCCTTTTTATTAATTGCTCCGGGATTCATTGCAGAACGTCGTCCTGTGATTATTTCTGGCTGCTGGTTGAAATTGTAGATCGTGCGCCTACTGTGTGCGCTCTGATGTTGAATGTTGCTCCCAACTCTGCTCAAATGCCAAATGTGCCTAATTTACGAATGCACCCCAAAAGCAATTACGACAAAAATTCGGAGGGAGCCAGAAAGGGCGCACAAGCATGCGTCCCAATCAATACATGCGGCGCAAAACAAACCGACGCGCCATTAACAAATGCGTAAAACTAACGAATGCACCTAATTTTGAAGTACACAAGCCGGAAAGCCCAAACAGGCGCACCAAGCAACACACTCACCGAAAAAGGCGCAATGCCTAAAACATTCCGACAGACGCAAATACAACCACTTTACAAAACAAGCGCAGAACAAATTAGGAAAAACGATACTTTATGCCGTATTCAAACTGGCGTACGGACGCCACTTTTAGGACATGTCGCCCTAAATTGTCGGACCCACTAGGGACAGGGTCTGATTTGAAAGGTGACAATCTTTGTACAGCAGTGCACAATATAGCGGTATATAAGCAGCGGGATACAATCTGCATTGTTGACATGGTAGCAATAACGCCAGAGACTAAATGTAGATTATCTTGAAATTTTTCAGACTTGACTCTGTAAGCATTCTTGGATGGGATATGGTTAATGTAACAGAAATTGCACAAATATTCCCCCTCCTATACTCAAAGCACAGAGGTCTAGGCACTGGATATGTAACATAAGGAAAGGTTGTGTAAGAAATAATAAATCCATTTCTTGTACTAGACAGTAAAGCAGCAGAGACTTCTTAAGATGAGATGTCCTCCTCATGTAACTGGATATTATGTTTTACAATAGTTTGTTTAAAATAATTGCCAGCTTTTATTCTGACTTCTTGCAGACATGGCACAATGAGGCTGTGAATCAACACTGTCAAGACAAGTACACTGTTCTAGGGAGTGTCTGGTGTTTGTCTTCCATGATTTCTGCACAGTTACTTATGAAATGGAGCGAAAAGTCATTACAGCCTCAAAAACAAGACAAGAAGGGGCCTGAAAGAGATCTACAATGTATCTCAATCTGCTCTTGTAGCATTCCTAACAGGAACAGAATTTTTAACCTGTACAATAACTTATACATTTCTAGAAAAAACAAAGCATCTAGAGCAAAGGTGTTAAACTCAGACCTGTAGGCCAAATCTGGCCCACAGTGTAATTATATTTGGCACGCGAGCAATGGCCAGGCAGTGTCAAGGAGACGTTTGATTTTGCATGTGTTTATTAAGCTTTGTTTGTTGCAGATTAATTTTTTAAGCAAAACTTAAGTTTGTTTCCTTAGGAAAAGGTTCATCATTGTATCTTATGAGAAAGAAAAATGTCATCAACTGTAGACATTTTTAGCAATAAACATCAAGGTTGGCCCACAATGACCTGCAAGTTTTTAATTTTGACCCACTGTGTATTTGAGTTTGACATCCCTGATCTAGAGTATAAGATACCCTATCAAAGACATATTAGTGGGTGCATCTGTACCCACTAAAGAACTCTCTGCAGTCTACACAAATAATCAAGCCACAGCTGGAAGAAGTCCACCAATGCTTCCTACTGGCCAAGGTGCCATAGGTGCCTTCATTGTAGTTATGCCACATCAGAGGGCAGGGGTTGCTTCAGTAGGGAATGTGGTGAGGGCTTTCTTCACTATGAACTGATTTTACATGAAGTTGTAACTACATTTCTCAGTAGCCCATGTTTTTCCATTAAAGGAACACTATGCCTTGAAGCACAGCTGATAGCTCCTATGCCCCAATGCAATATTTGGAAAAGAAACACTATGTACCATGTGACATCCATAATACTTATGTATTCTCATGTGGCAAAGAGGCCTATGGTCCCCCGAAGGTACCAGAGCCCATGTGCAATTTTCACCTCTGCACTTTCTAAATTAGAGGTTCCTAAGCTTAATTGGCCTAAAACCCCTCTTGAAATTTACAAGCAGAGCATTGCAGTGATAAATTTGTATTCTTAAATGAATCTGCAGTTTTACATACATCCTACAATATAAGGGAGGATATTGTTGTAAATAAGACATCTTAATTTTCTATATACATGCAAATGTTATTATGTAAAAAAAAACTTTATCATGTTAAGTTTGAAGATAACATAGAATATTAGTAAAATAAAAATCACAAGAATTTTTAAAATAATTCTAATGAGAAGGATTAAACTTTTTCACTACTATCTGTTACTGGACTTCCTGACAATGCGTGACACGTTCTCCTGCCAACACTTTCTCCTTTAGACCTTGGCTACTTGGCTACTGCTTGGTTTGAACTTGTATCTTGTGTGTTTATTTGAAAAATAATCTCTGACTGCAACTTCATGTTACGCAACAGACAGGTGGGGGATCCTTTGGGTTAGCCTCGAGCTTTGGCATGGAACGGCACAGATGAACGTATTATAAGAAGCCCCATGTCTTCATTGTTTAATTACTGTTGAGAGATCTGAACTTTTGTTGCAAGGAACTCCAAAGTTGCTACCCCATCAGGGTCACTTGTGATGACAATGACATGAAAACATGGTACCTAAGGAATAGATGGAGATGTGGTCAGGTCACAAGCAGAAGGTCAGGGCAGATGAACAGGTAGACAGGCCAGACATCAAGACGGGCAAGAGTCAAACTGAAAGGTCATGAAAAGAGCCAAGATCAGTTACTGAGAATACAAACAGAAAATTGTAAACCACTGCTATGCAGCACACCAATAAGCTGGCAACAGAGGAAGTTGGGAAATGGCCTTTAACAGGGATCTGGTGGCCGTTTATAAGTCTGGGAAAACTGGGTGGTTCTAAAGGTTTAAATTTGCGAGGACCAGTGAGTGCGCCATAGGCAGGAGCTGCAACAGGAGATCGATGCAGCTTATAGACCGTGGACCAGCCACACCGGCACAGCAAAGAGGTAAACGAGCATGCCCATGGCCAATAGGACAGGTTTCAGTACGATTTATAACACAAATGAAACACGTACTGATAGTTTTTCAGAATATTTCACTTCTTTTCTTTCTTTATGCCTCCACCACCCTTTATTTTTATTCAATGCTCCCCAATTGCACTTGAGGCTGCTACTAATTTCCCAAATAATTTTAGTCCCCCACAGGGTGCATTATCGCCCACTTTGGGAAGCATTGCTCTATACCTGCACCTCTGTTAATGATAAAAGTGTTTGCCGGTCTGCAGGATTTTTTCACTTGGTTTTATAAAAGAACTTATAAAGAAGACAATTAGGGTCTTCCATTTTAGACTAGCAGAAGTCAGGGTTTTGCTTATAGGCTGTAATTATCTGATTTATTTTTGCATACTGCACCATCCTCATTCACCACTGGTTTTCTGTTTTCTTCCAGTCTTTTTAAAAATTTGATGTCACTAACACAACCGCAGATTGCCCTTGGGTGATGTCACCATTCGGAGGTAAGCACTCCAAACGGTGATGTTAGCCAAGGGGCATCAATATCCTAAAAAAATTAACTGGATAACCCATTTAAGCTTGACTGTTCTATTACTGCAAACAGAGCAGTGGGAGGGCTGCTGCTGTAGACAGTTTCCTTTCAGCAGAAACCGGTTCATATCTAAAGTTTTGTGATTTAGGGGGAAATTAATGATCTTCCACAAAACATTTAGAAGAATTCTTAGCTTTGATTGCAATATCAGACAAAGAGAGATTAAGGAGGAGGAGTACATTAACATAGAAATGACTTCAAACTAAAAGATTTGAAATCTTCAGACATCTGGCACAATATCATTCTAAAAGGTTAATAAATTGCCTATAAACCAGTGCATTTAAAGGATTTTCATAGTCTCTAAAAGGCCTCCTGCCAAGCACAGATATGTGAGGTGTTAACAACCATGTATGGAGGCCAGAGAGGTGTTAGATATGGGTTGTACATTGCCACATGCACAAAAGCCCTTAGGAGAAATCAGCAACTCAGTTCTCTTTATTACTGGTAGAGATAGAGAAATAATTGCTATGGCTGGATACGACAGAATTCTCAAACAACATATCCCATGATGCATTGCAATGTCTCTCCATTTGTAAAATCTGGAACATTTTGGTGGTCTAGCTTGCAAAATCTCCTTATTGTAAACATCTGTGAAAACAAGGTCAGAATCTAGCCATGTTTAGAAGTGGCACAGCACCAGTTTAACGGCAAAGTCACTGGGCATCTAGGGAATAAGCTTGAAAGCTGAGGATACAGCAAGGGAGAGGAAGTGGTAAAACATCTATAAAAAGATCCGTCTGTGCTGTTCTTTATTGCACAATATTTTCCACTATATAATCCTCATTTACAGCCCCAATTTTATGGCCTAATATTAGAAATGATCTTACCTCAGCAGGTTTTTCATTAATTTAATTAGATAGCATTTGTAAGCAAATGTAATGTATTGCTGCGGAAATAATGAACCTTTCTAATTAGAGTTTCTCTAGTAGTTTGTAATCAATTACATTGAATGTATATGCAATTATTTCCATAATTTATTATTTGATATACACGGCAATACAAGATCCTTTTAATTCCTTACTAAATCTGGTTTGATCCTAATATTGCTTCGCCATTAAGAATCACTATAACAAAGTATTGCTTTCATAACTCACACGTATACATGCATCCCTGTTTTAGTGCACAGAAATCATATTAACTGCAATGTGACTAAACGTTATATTTGCTTTTTTGGTGGAATTCAAAGAATTAGGTTAGAGGATGTCTCCACTTTAGAAAATTCATTTTTATACATCCTATTTTATTCTGAGCTTGAAGAAAGGACTCCTTTGTTAACCCCTTACCGCCCCTGCCTATTTTGACCTCCCTGACAGAGCCCCATTCTTCAGATCTGACATGTGTCACTTTAAGTGGGAATAACTTTTTGATACTTTTACCTATCTCTGTGATTCAGAAACTGTTTTCTCGTGACTTATTGTGCTTTAAGTTAGTAATACATTTTGGTCCTTGTCATCCTTGTTTATTTGTGAAGAAATCAAAATGTTATAAAAATTTGGAAAAGTTTGTTATTTTCAAACTTCAAAAATTTCTGCTTGCAAGACAGATAATTATTGCTCGCAAAATAGTTTAGAACTAGCATTTACCATTTGTCTACCGTTTGTTGGCATAATATTTTAAATGTCTTTATCACATTAGAGGGTTTATAAAAGCAAGAGGCAGAGTATAGGAGGCATGTACAGTCCTTTACAGTAGCTGTAGGGTGGGCTCCTAAAATAAGCTACACCTGTGGGCCCAGAAACAGCTCAACTGGTGGGTCCCTAGAACCAACTCCAGCTGTGGGTCCTAGAAATCCCTGTATGACACTGGCTGTTGGTCAAATGCTTGTTTAGCTGGAATCTATTCCTACTAACTCCCCGATACACAGACATACCCTGCTAATATGTGACATGTGCTACATGTATGTATAGCATGCTATAAACTTCACAGCTGTTTGCATAGAGGATGTGGTTTGTGGTGCAAGATATATAAAAAGGAAACTGGATTTCTGTTAAAGTTACATAAAATGGAGAAATGAGGATAAGGATGGGATGTAATGCATTAAAAGTGGCTTTATAGGCTCCTAACTGGACTGTTGTGCCTGTTGTGCCATAGATTATGCTGATGTCTATTACAGGTGCCAGTACTGATGTGTATTACAGTCACAAGCACAATATTATGTTGCCATTGGAGGAAGCAACTGACATTCATGGTGGTGGCATATGTTGCCGTAACCACTGCAAAGCCCATTACTGCAATTATATGACGAAAGGATGTCTAGGATGAAAATATCTATTCAGCCCTGACATCATTTCTAAAATCACTGTCTACACTGGGTGATCGCTTTAAGTAAAAATGACTGTAGCTTTACTTAAAGAGGTCCTGTGACATCCCCTGACAGGTCTACTTGTGTTTCTTACGAGATAACAATTCTGGAGAATCTTCTCTGATAACTCTGTGTTGTGCTGGTGCTCTATAATTGTGTTAATGATTGAGTCAGAACGGTGTTATCATCTGGGGCGTCTCTGCACACACTGACTGTCCATAGAGATCGGACAATGTAAGACTGTGCAGGGACACCCCCATCTTGGTGACACCCAGCTGAATGATTCAAATTTATATATCTCAAACGAATAACAGGAACAGCACAACACAGAGTTATAATATGAGAATTGTTACTTCAAAGCATTTACAAAAACAGGCCTGTCAGGAATGGACAAGAGTTCACTTTTAAGTGGTTGTCCATTTTTATATAAAAATGGCCGATTGTAAATTGAAAGGTCATATAAGTTTCTAAAAGACACTGCTTCATTTTTGAAAATATATGCTTGCTGTCCGTGAATGAGAATGGTTAGTTTTGGTTTATATTCAGAAGCCAAATAGCCTGCACAGCCCTGATCTTCGTCACACGGAAGATTTGGTTCAATGTGTCTTTATACCTATGAGTTAAATAAAACAACAGCACAAATCTCTCCTGACCTTTCCTCATCTTAAATCTATCTATCTATCTATCTATCTATCTATCTATCTATCTATCTATCTATCCTATCTATCCCATATCTATCTATCTATCTATCTATCTATCTCATCTATATCTATCTATCTATCTATCTATCTATCTATCCCATATCTATCTATCTATCTATCTATCTATCTATCTATCTATCTATCTATCTATCTATCTATCTATCTATCTATCTCATATTTATCTCATATCTATCTATCTCATATCTATCAATCTATCTAATTTCTATCTATCTATCTATCTATCTATCCCATATCTATCTATCTCGTGTCGGACTGGGGTGCCTAGGGCCCACCAGAGGAGTTGATTTTAGGAGCCCACATTGCCTCGCTGTCTCCATCACCTGTACAGTGTCCCTCCCCGATCTCGTTTTAAGTTATACAAACCGATGTGATGACCTTATCACACTAATCTGTAATCAAGATGTGGCGCTGGGGCTTCTGAGTCTCTCTCACGTAATTGCAGCAGGACACCGGTGTTGAACATAAAAAAAGTCTAAAGATGCATTTTCCCCTTACCTGAATGATACATTTCATATAAATAAAAATATATCAAAATATATCAAAAGCTATAACACAAAGTACTGAACATAAAACCAAATAACATCGCTACATAAAACATAATCCAAGGGCTAAAATTACCAATAATTAAGACCAAAATACTGCAACATCATGACCACATAGTCACTGAATAATACCACCACACCATGACCACAAATCACCACCACATAGTGACTGAATATTATCACCTCAACACCATGACCTCATATCACCACCACATAGTGACTGAATATTACCACCACAACACCATGACCTCATATCACCAACACATAGTGAATGAATAATACTGCCACACCATGACCACATATCACCACCATATAGTGACTGAATCATACCTCTACACCATGACCACATTTCCCTACCACACAGTGACTGAATCATATCTCAACACCATGACCACATATCACCACCACGTAGTGATTGAATAATACCACAACACTATGACCCCATATCACCACCACATAATGGCTGAATAATGCCTCCACACCATGACCACATATCACCACCACATAGTGACTGAATAATACCACCACACCATGACCACAAATCACCACCACATAATAACTGAATATTACTGCCACACCATTACTGACTATAAACCATTAAACGCTGCACACACTTAAGTGATTACAGTTCAGGAACATTTAATGACTCACAAGTGACATTTCTCCAATGAGTTGTTCATGTTTCCTTTTCTTCTCCATCCGATCCACACAACCATGCTGACTTCTCCTGACCAACACTCCTCCCTAAAGATTTGGATACAAATATGTTAGAATCCTCACTTTTCCAGCAACTCCTTACTTATAGGTATATAAGTCCCTTCAGTTAGGTAGCTCTATATCTCCCCTCATAAGATAGGAAGCTCTATAGGTTCCCTCAGTTAGGCAGGCACATATATGGGCCCCTCAGGTAGGTATATGCATATGGGCCCCTCGGGAAGGTAGATATATGGGCCCTCAGTTAGGTAGGTATATATTTGGGCCCCTCAGGAAGGTAAATATATACATATATATATAATATTTTTTTTATATATATATATATATATATAATATATATATATATATATATAATAGTATATAATATATATATGCCCCTCAGGCAGGTGTGTGTATATATATATATATATATATATATATATATATATATATATATATATGAACCCCTTAAGCAGGTATATATACAATTCAAATCTTTGAAGCTCCGCTCACTGGGAGTGAGGCCACACTAGTACACCGAGCCGATCCGGAATTAAGCCCCGCCCCCGGTGGGCAGAGCTTCACGGATTCAAATTGTCCCTCCCACAGAGAGAGCAGGGGCTCAGCTAGTCCGTTCTCAGCGGCGCAGGAGGGAAATTATATTGAGCGCCGCTGGGAAGCGCATATATATATATATATATATATATATATATATATATATATACACACACCTACCTGAGGGGCCCATATATATATGTGGGTCCCTCATTTAGGCAGGTATATTAAAAATATCTGCCGGCACTGCTTTAGAGTGGAAGAGGGCCTTGCTGGTGGAGAGAGGGGCCCGTGCTGCCCTTCCCAGCGGCGCTCAATACATTTTCACTTACATCTCCTGCGAACAGACTAGTTGAGCCCCTGGTCTCTCTGTGGGAGGGACAATTTGAATCAGTGAAGCTCCACCCACCGAAGGTGGGGTTTAAATCCGGATCGGCTTGGTGTACTAGTGTGGCCCCACCCCCGGTGAGCATAGCTTCACGGATTTGAATTGTCCCGCCCACAGACACAGAGAGCAGGGGCTCGGCTAGTCCATTCCCAGCGGCGCAGGAGATGTAAGTGAAAATGTATTGAGCGCCGCTGGGAAGCGAGTGTGGGCCCTTCTCTCCACCAGCAAGTCCCCCTTCCACTCTAAAGCAGTGCCGGCAGATATTTTTAATATACACAGCGCGGGCCCACTCTTTCCACCAGCAAGTCCCCCTCCCTTCTAAAGCAGTGCTGTCGGTCTGGGGGCCCACCAGAGGATTCTCCGATCCTCCAGTGGACCAGTCCGATGCTGTATCTATCTATCTATCTATCTATCTATCTATCTATCTATCTATCTATCCCATATCTATCTATCTTTGATACTTATATGTATCAGGTTGTATCTCATATCTATCTATATAAATTTATCTACTTACTTACATGTCTCCTATCTATCTATCTATCTATCTATCTATCTATCTATCTATCTATCTATCTATCTATTTCTTACACATACATAAATATATCTTTGCTGTCTTCACTCTTTCTATTCTTGTAATTTTAATACAACATAGTTACAAGAACACAACATACTGGTTTAAAATGTTTTCCACAGAGATCAATGATATTTCTAAGTCTTTGCCTCAAATGCAATTTCTTATAAGAAAAAAAAAACCCTTTACAAATAAGAGATAAACATTAAAGCTCTAGTAATTATGCTGCGTAGATCATGTAGAGCTGTATATTATTGTATTACATCCTGCAGGGAGTGTAAATTGTCAGGACTTGTTGCTTGATGAAAGTGTTGCTGTAAATTGTGATGATATATTCCTGCCTGATGCTTTATCCCAGAGTCTTAAGCGTTCCCAGCCTGCCGAGCTTCTGTTCAGTAGATACGGTATGCCCGGGCATGCTTGCTTAATTACACATTGATGTATATCATGTGTAAAGAAGGACAAGCAAAGCTCACAATAAGAAAAGTACTACTTAGTACTGGATTATACTCTTCTTCAGTACAGGTCTTTCTGCCAGTTTTTAAGTGACAGCTTTTGAAGTGATGACTGATGAATTATGACGTAGTCTGATAGAATACACCTCATGGCCTCTATTGCCAGCTGATCACCTTTTCCTTTCTTTACAAGAATGTGACATTTCATTGTGCTATTGTATATCTGCTGCTTTGTTAAAGTGTTGGACTACAGATCCCAGCCACTGCGATATTTCAATGTCCTATTGTATGTCTGTTGGTATGGTTATACTGCATTGAGCCCCAGCTCTGTCCCAAATAATAACCCTCTGTTTATGTGTTTAGTAACTGATATATAACATATGCCCTTCAAGTCTTTCTTTTCTTCTGCCTCATTGTATTCCATCCAATTTTGTTACCTGGATTCACTGATTAAATCAGTGAACTCCACATACTATACATTACAGACCTTTGGTCTGTTTGCCAGTTTTTGAAGTAACGACTTGTGACAGAATTGAAACAGAAACGAGCAGAAAGGGGCCAGAATTTATCACCTTTTTGTGAATATCTGGTCTTTTTACACTACACTTTTTCACCATGTGCACTGTTGCAATGTATCTTGCTGCCATTTGCCTCCTATCCTACCACCCAGTCATGCCCCCTGAGAATTTGTTCGCATCAGCTCCTCACTCCTTTCCTCATCCATGTATACATCCCATACACTATTTACATCCCATACACTATTTACTTTCTTCAACTACCCTACACCACCAACTTTTATTCCACTCATATATGTCACTGAACCATCTGCTGTCACTTTTCATTCTCCTGATTCTTGCTGCAGCGGACATTTCTCCCAACCCTGGCCCACCCTCTTTTATTGCTGTTTCTTCCTCCTCTTCTGCCTCCCACAAAAATCCTGTGTAATCCTGCTAACCTGCGTTGTACGTCTTTTCCTGCCCCTTTTAAATGTTCGCTGTGGAACTCCGTAACAAACTTACTGCTGTTCATGACCTGTTCCTTTCTAACTCCCTCGACCTGCTAGTTGTCACAGAAACATGGCTCCAGCAATCTGACACTACTTCCCCTGCTGCTCTTACCTATGGTGGCCTACACCTCACTCCTCACACCTCAATCACTCCCACAGACCTGAGAACAGGCAGGGTGGAGGAATCTGCGTACTTTCTCCACACTGCGCATACTAAGTAATTCCTCCTGCACCCTCTCTTATTTTCCCTTTCTTTGAGGTCCACACCCTCAGACTCTTTTGGCCAGTTTCTATAGGAGTAGTGGTTGTGTACAGACCCCACGGCTCTCCCTGCAAGTTTCTGGATCATTTCGCTGCCTGGCTCCCTCACTTCCTCTCTCATCATGGCTGATTTCAACATCCCCATTAACAACCCCACATCTCCTTCCGCCTCTCAGTTTCTTTCCTTAACATCTTCTCTTGGTCTCTTGCAATTTACAGACTCTCCCACCCACAAGTATGGGAACTCTCTTGATCTGGTTTTCTGTTGTCTCTCATCAATTTCTATCTTCACTAATTCTCCTTATGCATTCTCTGATGATAACCTTATCTCCTTCACTATCACTAATTCTCAGCCTTCTCTGGATACACCAGTCAATCACCCATTCAGAAATATCCGCTCCATCATCACTCAGGAACTCATAGACACAATACAGTCCTCACTGTCCCCAATCTCCTCCCTCTCCTGTCCTGACCTGCCTGTCTAACACTATAATGAAACTCTTTCAACCACCCTGGAAATATTGGCACCACTTACCGCCGCACCAGAGTCAGAAGCCAGGAGCCTGGCACACGCCTCAGACTCGCTTTCTGCAGCGATGTTCCAGGTGTGCTGAACTTCTGTGCAGAAAGTCAAAGCTATCTGCAGACTTTCTGCACTACAAGTTTATGCTCCGGACTTATCACACCGCCCTTCACTATGCTAAATAAGAAAATTTCATCTCCCTGATCTCAGCACTACACAATAACCCAAAACGACTGTTTAACACTTTCCATTCCCTTCTCAGACCTAAAGCGCTCAGTTTCCAGACACTGACCTCTGTGCTGTAACCTGGCAACTCACTTCAAAAAGAAAATTGAAAGCAACCAGCAAAACATCACATCTCAATCCCAAAGTCATACCCATCCTGTACCTTCCTTCACGTCCTCTAGTCTGCTCTCAGCTCTTGACCTAACTACAGAAGAAGTATCCAGGCTTCATTCGTCTGCTCGCCCCACCACCTGCTCTAGTGACCCTATTCCCTCCCACCTTGTCCAGTCTACTTCTCCAGCTATCCTCTCTCACCTTACTGCAATCGTTAGCCTTTCTCTTTCTCTGGGATCTTTTTATCCTCCTTTAAACACGCTGTTATAGCCCCTTTATGAGAAAGGCCCATCCGGACCAGTCCTGCGCTGGTAACTATTGACCAGTCTCCAAACTGCCCTTCAGATATAAAAACTCCTGGAACACTTGGTCTACTCTCGCCTAATCTTCTATTTCTCTGCTAACTCTCGTCTTGACCCTCAGGTTTCTGCACTTTACACTCCACAGAATCTGCTCTAGATAAAGTCTCAAATGATCTCCTTACTGCTAAATATCAGGGCAACTACTCAATGATATTCCTTCTGCATCTCTCTGCAGTGTTTGGCACTGTTGATCACCACCTTCTCCTCAGCATGCTCAGTGCCATTGGCCTCCAGGACACCGCTCTCTCTTGGTTCTCATCCTACCTCTCTGACCGCTCCTTCAGTGTCTCATTTGCAGGTTCTGCCTCCTCTTCCTCTAGCTGTTGGGGCTCCTCAGAGACCGGTTCTAGGTCCTCTCCTCTTTTCACTCTACACAGCCCTTATTGGACAAACCATCAGCAGATTTTGCTTTCAGTGCCATCTCTAGGCCGATGACCCTCTATTGTACACCACTTCCCATGACATCACTCTTGTCCTGCTACAAAACACCAGTGACTGTCTGTCCACTGTCTCTGACATCATGTCCTCTCTCTATCTCCAACTAAACCTCACTAAAACTGAACTTCTTGTCATTCTGCCGTCTACTAACCAATCCCCCTCTGCAATTTCTGTTTCAATGTATGGGACCACCATAATTCCTAGGCATCAGTCCCACTGTCTAGGGGTTATATTAGATTCTGATCTGTCCTTCTCTTCCTATATCCAATCACTTGCCTGCTCCTGTCACCTGCACCTCAAGAACATTTCCAGAATCCGTCCGTTTCTCACCTTGGAAACAACTCAAACTCTCATTACTGCTCTTATTCTTTCTCGTCTTGACTACTGCAACTCCTTGCATATCGGTCTCCCTCTCTGCAAACTCTCCCCTCTTCAATCTGTCCTGAATGCAGCAGCTAGGCTCATCTTTCTCTCCAGCCGCTATACTGACGCCTCTAGCCTGTGTCAGTCACTGCAATGATCGCCCATTCAGTACAGGATACAACATAAACTTATCACTCACCCATAAAGCTCTCCACAGCGCTGCACCCCCTATATCTCCTTCCTCATCTGTCTACTACTCTATCCGGTGCTACCTCGTACGATCAGGCAAACTCATAACCCTCATAGTTTTAGGTGTGTCCTGAGAATACAGCTGCTTAGGCAGGCCTTCCAAGATCCCTAACTGATAACCCCCCACTTTTTGTAACACATTTCTGTCACTCCCTGTACTTGGGCACTCACAGGCACTTATCTGTATATAAATGTCCTGTCTGGGTGGCAGGTTCATCCACTTTTATGTAAATTACCCCATATTTATGAAACATGGCTGCACCGTCATGTAAACCCAGCACTTCTCACCTTTCGTCTCACCCCTGTTCCCACATAGATTGTAAGCTCTTGTGAGCAGGGCCCTCACACCTTGGGTACTTATACCATCTACATTGTAAAGTGCTGTGGAATATGTTGGTGCTATATAAATAAGGATTATTATTACCCTATAAGTGAAAGAGATTGTTTGATTTGGATCTTTGTAGCAAACGCAGGTGCGGACTTCTCCAGAGAGACCCTCCCTCTTAGTCCATTCTAACAGCATAGCATAAAGGGGTATTTACTGTTACATTATTGTCCACTCCCCTGAATATGAGTTATAAATATATATCAGTGGGTTATTACCAGGGCCGTTTCTAGGGGCGGGGCGAGGCGGGCAGTCGCCTGGGGCGCCACAGACCAAGGGGGGGGGGGGGGGGGGCCGCTCGCCCCTCTTATTCAGAATATGGGTCTGGCAGCATTTCACTCTGCACAGTTAGCAGCTGCACACTAACCATGCAGCTGCTTCTACAAACAGAAAACAGCAGAATTGTGCTTTGTGCATATTGCTGCTGCTCCTTTGCACCCCCTTCTTTCCCCCACAGTCCGCCCCTTCCAGCTCTCTTGTGCAGTCTTCTGCAGAGCCAGATGGTCAGTGACTGCTGCCTGAGGGACGTGAACTGCCTTCTCCCCTGCGGCTACACCCATGGGCCACCAGGCTGCTTACTGTATAGCAGAGGTGAGCGTTCTGCAGCATGGCCAGCCTGAGATCTCTCAGAGTAGCTGCCTGCCTGCTGCTGCCACTCACCCCACAGCCAGTGCCACAGAACATAAATGTTTTTTATTTTGGGTTTTTATAGTCATTATTTTGTGTTTAGTGCCACTACGGTAGCGGTCAGTAACAACAGTAAGTGGCACTGCTTGTAGTGCTCATCATTGCTGATTCATCAGTACCTAGACCCTTATTAAAAAGCTATTTCTTGCTGGTATCAGCCAGTTTGCATCCAGACTGGAAGCAGTCTGGTTAATACCTGCCAGAATTATTGGACAGGGTTAATAACATCTTTTCAACTACATCCCTGGTAACCAAGGCCAGGATAATGACGACAGGGCCAGGATTATTCAGTCACTATGTGGTGGTAATATGTGTTCATGGTGTGGTGGTATTATTCATTCACTATGTGATGGTGATATGTGTTCATGGTGTGGTGGTATTATTCAACCACCATTTGGTGATGATATGTGGTCATGGTATTGTGGTATTATTGAGCCACTGTGGTAGTGATTTGTGGTCATGGTGTTGTGGTATTATTCAGTCACTATGTGGTGGTGATATGTATTCATGGTATGGTGGTATTATTCAGCCACTGTGGCGGTGATAAGTGGTCATGATGTGGCGGTATTTGGTCTTAGTGGGTTTATTGGTAATATTAGCCTCAGCATTCCGCTTTTGTATACCAGTGTTATTTGGTAAATGTATGACTATTTAGTAGTTTTATACACAGAACTTTGTGCTATAATTTTTTGTATATTCAGGCACTGGTTGATGGTGATGCAGTGTGTTGAAGTACAGTGCAACATGTCATTGGAGGGGGGGGGGGGGGAATGTTCCCTATGCCCCGAGTGCAATTTAGCCTGCGAACAGCCCTGGTTATTACAGTGTCCAGGAAGTGATGCAATACAATACCCTTCCTTTGGAGATCAGGGAGTGAAAAGGAGCTGAATACAGAGCCCTGTCTGTAAGATAATGTAGAGTGTTACTATCCTCTATTGATGTAGGTTCACATCTGGGTCGGAGGTTTTCTTTTGCATACCTTTGTAGTAGATTCTATCAAAAATTATGAAAGAAAATAGGACATCAAGCATTTTTTCCACTTCTGGCCTGGGATGTAGTGGAGCACTAGGCGGTCACCTGCCTTCGCCATCCCGTCATCCTGGCCCTGCAAACAGAAAAGCTGATTTTTGGCTTATCATATGCCATAATAAAGGGTAATGTCCATACTTGTATAGTAGTAAAAGAAAAAAAATTAAATTAGGAATTTCTGCATCAATTTTGGTTCTACAAAGCTGTCCCAATTATGTTTTTAACCAACCATGAAAAGTCTCCTCAAAATGGGAACAAACCACTGTTTTTTAACCTATCCACCACAATATACAGCTAAAACTTAACATTTATTAAATATATGCTAAACCGATATAATTTGATTTCTGAAAATACAATAGCAAATTGCTTCCAAAAAAAATACATATCCTCTTTTTAGTTGTGAGCCAGTGAAATATATTTATATATCTCGCATCCGCTCATTCCTCAACTATGACACTACAAAAATGCTGGTCCATGCCCTTGTCATCTCCCGCCTAGACTACTGCAACATCCTTTTCTGTGGCTTCCCAGCTAGCACCCTCGCTCACCTCCAATCCATCCTTAACTCTGCTGCCCGTCTTATACACCTCTCTCCTCGCTACATCCTCTGCCTCCTCCCCTCTGCCAATCCCTTCACTGGCTTCCATTGCCCAGCGAATTCATTTCAAGCTACTAACCATGACCTACAAGGCTCTCCATGACCGCTCCCCTCCATACATCTCTGCCTAATTTCCAAATATCTCCCCCACGCACTCTCCTGCTCTCACAGACCTTCCCCTCTGCTCTACCCTTATTAGCTCCTCACACAACCGTCTCCAAGACTTCTCCCGTGCTTCACACACACTCTAGAACTCACTGCCCCAATACATCAGACTCTCCTCCACTTTCACCAGCTTCAAAAGCAGCCTGAAAAACCATTTCTTCAGGATTGCCTATAACCTCCACTAACTTGTTGTCACTACTTTCCTCCACACAACATGTCTGCCCCTCACCTCCTGTCTCTTTCCCCCTCCTTGTAGATTGTAAGCCCTCGCGGGTAGGGTCCTCTCTCCCTGTGTTGTGCCAATTGTCATTAATCACTTATCATTGTACTCGTTTGAGTTATGTTATGTATGTAACCCCCTCGAATGTACAGCGCCCTGGAACATTGGGGCTTTTTAAAAAAATTAAAAAAATAAATATAAATCCTTTATAAAAAAAAAGT